>CAEFZP010001011.1:0-242500 GCA_903064625.1 Mallotus villosus
ACCATTCCCTCTGTGTTAGGCCCAGAGGGGTCGTAACAACTTGCCTTTTATCAGAGCTGTCAACTGTTGGAATACAGTTTTTATGAGTCTGTTATATCTGCCGTTTTTTTTGCCCTTTCAGCAACGACAACTTTCCCATAGTTGCTTTGACACAATCTCCAACCCGTGTTCTGTTTCCTGTCCGACAGGATAGTACTTCCTGTGGGAATGGATTGCTCTTCCTGGCTGAAGCAGCTTCGCAGACAGCCTACACATACCAGGATATAGACAATCTCAGCCTTTGTCTCCAAGTCAGTCACAATAACAGCAAACCCAAGCCAGAATGTAGCCCGTGCGAAGATTCAAGACCTCCCGATTCTGTATTCATGAGAGGAAAAAATATTCTTTACAAAAAATGATTTTGAATTGCAAATGTGTCCAAATCAGCCCCATGTGAGCACGGTGGAGTAGAGTAGAGAGGGCAGTATGGTGGCACAGCTTATCCCTGTTCCTGTAAGCTGCACACAGGCACACTAGCTGCCTGCCTGCCTGCCTACCACACTCGCTGACACACATGCCCAAATTGTCATGGCATAATTATGTAACCTAAAAACCCCTCCAGATTATTCAAATGGAGTTTGAAAGTGTCAACTCCTGTGTTGGGGATGGACTTGAGACGTGTCACCATGTGAATTTGAAATGGTTACATTTGGGGATGGGTCCTTCTCTCTCCGTCTTTCTCGCTCTCTTCTTTTTTGGGGGGGGGGTTGCCCCCTCTCCCTCCTCCCCCCCTCTTCCCCTCCGCCGTGGCCTAATCCAGAAGCCATATCGTCACCAGCGCCTGTGTTACCTTTGATGGGTCGGATTAAAGCAAATCTCCATTCCTTTGGTGGATTTCAAACGGCTGTGAACAATGATGCCAGCCATGGGAGAGTTAATGAGGACTGGGCTGGTCTGGCAGCCGGTGAGAGTGACTTTAAATCAACCTGATTAGAGAGACAGATATCTTCTCTCTCTCACCAAACCCCCCCCTTCTCCACCTTTTACTCTGCACTCTTGCTCTCCCCTTCTCGTTCTCGTTCTTTCTCTCATCCTCGGCACACTGCTCTTTCCCCTTCTCTCGTCCTCTTCGTTTCTCACCTTTGCTCATCTCTCATTCCCTCTCTAGATCTCTCCCTCTTCCCCTCATCGCTCCGTCCCTCCTCTGCCCACCCCCCTCCCCTCCCCTCCTCTCCTGCGTGTTCTGGTGAGTGAGCCCTGTCTTAATTAGTGGGCTGGAGTGTGAATGTGCCTTTCACATGGTGTTAATGAAAAGCTTTGCGCGCTCTCTTTCAGTGAATTAGTGGCTCTCTTCCCTCTCTCCCTCCCCCCTCTTTCCCTCCCCCCTCCCTCCCTCCCCCCAGTCCGTGACCAGGGGGATATGTTATTACAGGAGATGTTGACTCTGCAGCTTTAGGCTTGGTTCTCTGTTGTGCTCGCCTGATATCTTAATTAAACATGCAAATCTGCCTATCTTCTAGTCCACTGACACTGCTCTCTCTGTTGCTGTGGTGTAATGCTACATGTTGTTTCGTGAATCGATTAAACTCTTGTTAACCAGTTCTTCCGCCTCGTTTGAAAACGTGAACACATGCTCCGTTCTTTCGTGGTATTAGGATCTCAACGTAAGATAATCACACGCACGAAAATCACAGGTGTCATTATTTCAACGATAAATGCATTCAAATATACTGTAATGCACGCATAAGAAATTATCTCCTCATCCGAGTGCTATCATAGATCTTTTAAGCAGCTTTCGCCTCTGGGGCGAGATCTCTCCTTGGGTTCCACGCGTCATGACCCACCGTATTTATCAAGTCTACAGTTGCCCTGATATCTATTTCCAGTGTTGACACTGTTTGCAGGTGTGCCTCTTCCTCCCGGGACGGATCTGGCTGGACTGGATCCTGAGACCCAGCAGCTGGACTGGGATAGAGGGAAGCTTTGTTATCCATCCCCCCTAAAGCTGATTTATCTACGGAGTGATATGGAGACAGCCCTGCCTGTCTGCTACTGTCACTGGAGGCTACCTTCATGGAGTATCAGACTGAGGTATGAGAGTTGAGGCGTGTTAGGTAGGTTATGAAAACAATAATGATTGATAGATGTGTGTGGGGCTCTCCCAAGACATTGAAACAAAGGGCGCACACATTTCTAACGGAGACGAGTGGATTCTACCTCCTTCTTCTTTCTCAAAGGCAAAGTAGAGATGCTTTACTTATATATTTTGTAGCAGGCATGGTAAGTGGTTGTTTGTTAGATGCCGGCGCTTGTAACCTGATGTTGGCATAGAGACAGAGGCGTACCCATCTCTGCCAGTAGTCATTCAGGGATGTTTGATGAAGCTGTCTCTCCAGGAGACCCTCTCCTGGCAGCCCCCCCAACCAGGGGCCATGCTAAGCCTGTGTTGTAGACCTGCATCATCATATCTCTGGGCTGTTTAGGATGTTTCTCTCCATATGGTGCCAACTTCCTGGCTCTCTGGGGCACCCCTTTTACTTGCTCTCTCCCTCTCCTCCCCATCCCCAGAGCCCCAGAGTCCCATGACCCCCAGGAGCGTCAGCCCCGATGCCAGCCACTGCCCTTAGGCGAGCAGCAGGCTTTTAGGGCCTGGCCCTCAGTCACGTCCCACCACCGACATGCATTAACACAAGGAGCAATTTCTTTGCCGTCCCTCGTCATTGAGCTAATTGAGAAAGGAGGGGGTGTGTGTCTGGGGTGGGCGGAAGAGGAGGAGAAGGAGGTGGGGTGAGAATGAGAAAGACTGGGTTGTTGGGGTGGAGGAGGTGGGAGGGGGGGGTGTTGACACTCTCTCCTTGATTGGTGGCAGCTAGGCGAGGGAGGGGGAGGGAGGGTGGTTGAGGAGGCACTTGTGCTCGGTCTAATCCAAGAGGATCTCTGCCTTTGAAGGGGAACAGATGTAGATTTACATATGTGGAGGTCCCCGGCCTCTGATGAGATTAGCTGGTGGGGTTTGTTCGTGCAGACTGGAAGGTGCATATTTAATAAACGCCTGGAGCTAGGCTGGGCGCACGGGCCAGGCCCTCAGAGAGCTCCGGGGGACAAAGCACACAAGGCCCATGTCAGGAGGGTCCAGACGGGAACAGGGCCGCCAACAGATTGCGCTGGCCTTTGAGTGGGCCTGGGACAAGGCTTTGAGGGTTTACATCCAGCCTTGGGAGTGTTTGGGGAGCCACTTCTGCTGCCTCGACACAGAGAGTTCATAAAGGGATTTAGGGGCTTGTAGCACCTCATCTGCGCGTTTGTTTGTTTGCTTGTGTGCCTCGCCTTTTTTTTTGATCGCTCTCTCTGTGCTTTGGTTGACTGTGGGGGTGTCTTTGGTCGTGTTCTTGTGTGTTCGTGTTTCACTGAGGTGTGTGTGTGTGTGTGAGTGTATTTGCACACACTTGTGTGTGTGAATGACATTGAGAGAGAGGAAGAATGACGAATTGTGTTTCCCCTCTCTGGGGTTGATGTTCGTGTCACCAAGGCAGCTGTCAACAGAACTCTGTAATTAACAAGCCCTGGTTTATCACTGAAAGGTTACCTAGCTCCCAAATCCCTACAAATAGACTGATGGAATACCAGAGATGAAAGCAAAGTCACATGACATCGTTTTCACCCATTTCGCCCTAATAATTAAATCTCGGTCCTAGCAGATCAATCAATGGTCTTTGCGGTTATGTCATATCATGGAACCATTATACCACAGTCTGCCATGACAGATCTTCCCGTCCAGTAATCCCACCAGGTGTCTGTGTATGTTTAGGAAGTTCACTATTGTCCCCCAAAGAGGGGTGAACCTGCTGCTAAAAGTCCACTTGTCTAGAATCTCTGTTCACGACGTGAACAGCAGTCCACAACTGACACAAGCTTTTATGTAGCCTGGTTTGTACTTGTGTACTTGCTTACAGCGTACGGTGTGTACTTCCTTTCTTACTGATACTGACTGTAGTAGCGACAAGACAGCAGGGGTACGCTTATGTTTGCCAACGTCTCTGCTGTTCAAGAGTTTGCCTACACACAAACCGGGTGCGGGTCTCTGTCGGAAACGCAAGACTCCACCAGTGTAGTGGTTTTACTCGCAACTATGAGGACAGCTGTGAAACTTCCCAGTTTGCTTCATCTCACCTCTTTGTTCGCCATTTCTTCTGATGCCGCTCTTGTTAGATTGATTTTTGAGAGCATAACAAGGAGGGGGGGGGTGGGGGAAAATGGATAATCTCCACATTTGCGGTCTTGTTCCTTCTAACTATTCCCTGTTCGGTTGCCCCTTCGTTGTTCTTTTCCAGGGGAGCAGAACAGAGCCGTTTGGAGGAGTGGGATCTCTCCAGGCTCTCTCTCCAGGCTCTCACTAGGCTGTGTTCTGCAGCATGGAGCCTGCATGTCCACTCTGCATGGTTTGATCCGCCCGTTCCTCTGAGAGAGAAGCAGAGAAGAAGAAGAGGTAGAAGAGAGAAGTAGAGGGCTGGACCCTCCCTGTGGTATAGCCAGCCCGTCTCAGCCTGGCTCCATCCAAACATTTGTCTAAATATGTAACATTTTCCCCCCACAAAGGCAGTCGCCCGGGGTAAGGCAATATGCTAGTTGAGGTGCCGGGGCCCCTTCTTGTTTACCCTGAGATGGAGCTGATATGGGAGTTGTAGTTCTCTCCGAGCGCCTTGGCATCTGGAGATGCATTAGCAAGAACAAACACGGAGCATGCAGGGAAAGCAGGGTAACAAGGGACCCAAAGCACAAGGGAGGCTGAGGAGGAGCAGAGGAGGAGAAGATGGGGGGGGGGTGGAGAGGGGTGGAGGAGAAGATTGGAAGTTGAGGAGAGGGGACAAGATATGGTGGAGGAGAGAGGGAGATGGAAAGAGTAAAGAGGGAAGGGAGGAGGTTGAGAATATGCGAGAGAGAGAAAGAGAGAAAGAAAGAGAGGTGAGAGAGAGAGATCGACGAGACGAGAGATGAGAGCGAGAGAGAGAGAGAGAGATCGAGAGACGAGAGAGAGTGAGGCTTGGTGCTCTCTATGGTAATAGAGAGTCTCTGTGGATTTCACTACACAGACACCCCTCTTAATGAATCAAACCTGGCTGTTGCTGTAATCCAGTATGAGGAACTGCATATCTCTCCTCTCTCCCCGGAACAAAGCAGGTCGCCATTAATATTTTAGTGTTCTTTTTATCTCAATGCTAACACCACGCAACATGGTTTTTGTTAGGAGACGCAGAGAGAGACGGGAGGGAGTGCTGCTGTTCTTTCAGGGGTTTGACTTGTCTGTCTATTAGTCCCACTGCTGGAAGACTTGCTCTTTCTTTGCAACCTCACAGGAGATGAAAGCAAGGCCCACTGGCCAGTGTGTCCACACCTCAATCTTACTTTATGACTTTATGACCCTATTTAGCCGGAGACCATCCTTTCACATGCGTATTTGTTTAGCGGAGAACTGCGGTATTGACATTGAGTGTTATCGATACTTCATTTTCGATTTGTTTCCACACGGGTTTGCGTGGTGTTTTCGTTTTTTGCTTAGTTCTGCATATTCTCTTCGTTTATCTCGTATGCCTTTGTGACGGAGCCTCCACTGAAACGAGGACGCGTCGCATTCGACACTATTCATAGCAGATGCTTCAATTGTCTGAGGCATTGGGGCATGTGCACTGTGTGGATCGACTGCTGGTTTGGACTCGGAACGTGCCATCTTCGATTTCTTTTTCATATTTGCGTCGGCCCCTCGTCACATGCCTCACCTCGTCAGTTATGCTTCTGTCTCCCTGATACCTCAGAGACAAGTGATTGAGACCGGTAGGAACACACAAACCCTCTCCTTGCCTCTCTCTCTCTCTGCTTCGAGGCACAGAGGGGAGAAGGTAGCTGGAGGAATCCCATCTGGCCTCTCTTAGATGGGGAACCACACCATCCCATAATTACCTTTCTAATTGAATTATCACACCGGGCTCCTCTGGGAGAGGAAGCTGCCCTAATAAAGTGGAGCGGGCTAATCCATAAGAAAGTATCGGGAAGGGCAAGAGAAGACGTTTAGCCATGCCTATTAGAGCCATAGACATTTAATACACTTAATCTAGTATTAAATGAAATGTATTATTTTGACACATCCCCGAGAGGCTCTTTTTTCCCTGTAATCACCTCATAGGTAGCTTCTTTATATATATATATTAAAGAAAGTCATTACCATTCGACATGTATTCCACACATTACTGTAATTACCCTGAACAATGGCTCCGAGCCTGTTCTTGCCAGTCTCTACAGAGGAGATCCGCACACACAATGGGGAGGCCTTCCTACTACAACCCTGCCCCCCCCCCTTCCCTCCCGCACCCCCCTCCCCACCCCTACATAGATTAATTGCTTCTTTGTACCCCAAGATGGGGAGCAGAGCGTTACCTGGACTCCGCCATCAGGGGTGTGGTGGCGAGGGATAGGGGAGGGGTTTGGTCATGTTTTGGGGGGATGTTTGGCCGGTATCTGGGGTGTCAGAGCGGCTGGTAGAGATGGGCGGGATGGGTGGGTGTGAGTGAGGAGTGGTGGAGGTGGTGTGTGTGTGGGTGGGTGTGTGGGTGGGGGGGGTGCTGTCGGCAGGAGATCCCGGGGCGAGCGGGCGCGGGCAGTCGGCTGTGAAAAGCCATTCAGAGGGAAAACGCTGGGCATCCTTTATTTATTTTTGCATCTGAAATATTTATCTGTCATGCGGCCCGTTTATAATGGGGCTGTCAGTCTCCTCTGCCCACTCAAGGGTGCGGACATGTTGCCCCGAGCGCCCAGTGACCGTCTCCCGTGAATAATTGGTAGAATTTCACTTTTGGGAATGTTGCTCTCTGACCCTAGACCTTGTTGTTTTTCTACGTTGAGAGAAAGATAGAACACCCCAAAAGTATTACCTTTCCTGGGGTTTTAAGGCAAAGCGTGTACACACACACACACACACACACACACACACACACACATGCACACATACACACCATACAAACACCAACACACACATGCAAGCAAAAGATAAATAATTAATATTTTTATTCCAAGATGAAAACCCAATCAAGCTGAAAATCCCTGTTTTGCTGCACCTCTGCCGGTGTGCTGGGTTCATGTGAAGCTCTATGCTCTGATGCAGGCTTGTGTCACCACTCAAAGCAGGTCTATTTCAAGGAGCATGCACTTGTGAACATTAATGGGGATTTTAATCTGGTGTAATCTTCTAAATGAAAGCCTACTTGTGTTTTGCGCCGAGACATAATGCTGAGTGAATGACGACGACGACATCTTTTAATTGTTTCATCATCGCCTCTGTCTCTTCTGGGAGCGGGGTGAGTTTGAAGCGTCGTCATGCGGATAAATATGCTAAGTAAACAACAACAATGGTGGTGGAGTTCTGCTTTTTCAGAGCGGGCAGGGCAAAGTCGGCTCCGACAAGGGCTGGGTCAGGTGGGAAGCCCACATGTCATGGCGCATCTCGTCTCCCCCACCAGGATCCGCTTACCTAACATCAGCTCTGTGCTTCTCCACCCTGCTGCACACGCCACATCCTGGATCTCTATTCAGCTGACTTACCAAAGTTACACCAGCTTCAGGCTTCGCATAGAGTGGATGGTTCGAGGCGGCTGTTGTTCTCTGCCTGCTGGATTCTATTGCACAGACACTCTGCACCTGTGCACAACACCTACACACGCACACACACACACACACACACACACACTGAAATGCAAGCCTGTATTCTCTTCTGAGCATGCATAATTAAGGTGTGCCTTGTTTGGAGAGAGTGCATGTCGCTTCACCATGTGCACGCTCCGTCCCCAGAAAGAAGCTTTCAATAATGAAGAGTGTCACCTATGCAACATGCAGGAGATGAGGAAACCAGATTGAGAATGTGTGTGTGCGTGTGTTTTTAGGTGTGCACGGAAAGGTATATGCATATGTATGCGTGTTCATGTGTGTGTTGGGTGCCAAAGCGTTGTGTGTGTGTGAGAGTTTATATGTGTGTGTGTGTGTGTGTGTGTGAGAGAGAGAGGTAGTAGGAGGAGGAGAACTCCTTGTCATTTAACACAACGCTACCAGGACACTCGGCCATATGTGAGTGCAGCAAGCTGACAGCTGAGCGCCTGTCTCCCATCCCTCCCCGCCACCCTCTCACCCCCGCCCCCCTCGCCCCCCTCTCGCCCCCTCTGACTGACGGCTCCTGTCCTGGGGAGCGGGGTGTAAACGGAGACATGGTCCGGGGCTTCTGTCGGAGCTGTGTCTTCATCAGAGCCTTTGTGCCTGAGCTCTGGAGGGGCCGTCTGGCCCGGGCACGCCCACTGATGCTGGGGGCTGCTGCTCTCTGGAAACCAGGAGGCTTGGCTTGGCTCGGCTCCGCCTAGCTTATCACGGATCAGTTTGGTTGGCAAAACATTTTAAATAGTGTTTGTGGGAAATCGTGTTGGTTCTGATTAGCCTGTAGAGTAAACGCTGTCCGTGACTGTCTCAGGACCGATGCCATGTGTCTGCCGATGATTTACTTCCTGAGAATGTGGGTGTGGAGCAGGGGGGTACAGTTCTACTCAGACAAGATGTCACCAACCATGGTTCCTGTACCGCAGCCTGTCCCACCTCCCGTGAGCCCAGGCCATCCAAACTGCTAAATACTAAATCACATGCTAGCAATTCTCCCCTGCTCCTGGACAGGACCCCCCGCCCCCCACCCCCCCATCTCAGGCAGACAGATAAGCTTGTTGTGTGTAAATAATTGATCTTAAGATTTAACAACCGGCTTGCAGATGACAGTGGACCAACCAAACACAGCCTATTTGGTGCTTTACATCGGCTCCCCTGGTGCTGGAATTGGCTTGTGAGGTGCAAGGCGGAGACCCCAGTGGCGCTGGAGAGGGCCTCCTGGTGTGGTTTGAGGTACCATCATGGAGTTCCTTGTTGTTGTATCGTGGGCCCCCTGATGGAGCTATGGGCCCCTCGGTGCAGGAGTGGTGCAGAAACATAACATAGAGTTGGCCTAGCAAGTTTGGAGTGGATATGTAGCTGAGGAACACAAAGGGGAGAGAGTGTGGGTGTGGAGATGGGAGATAGATGGAGCGCTGGTGGACTCGGTGCCGGGGAGATAAGTTAGCCATGAATTAGTAAAGTGGAAAAGTAGCTAATCATGTTCAGGAGCTCTCAGCATGCGGAGAGGGAGAAGGGGTGTTGAGAGCAGAGCCAGGTAAGAAAACAGGAGGACTCCATTTGGGTCATACCGTGGCCAAACAGAGAGAGAGCCATACTATGTCCTCACACTCATACACTATACAATGCATGCATAGCCATGTATTGTATCTCTAACGAGAGAGATGGGAACAAACTATTTGTGTATTTGGATGATAACTATCAGGCAAGCTTTCAAATTTGTATCTGTTAGCAACTTTCTACCATCACAGTACAGTATCAGCTGGATATCCTCATAGTCTGTTATCACATTTTCGTACCACCAACAATAGTGCAAAGGTGTGGTAATGTCAAGTCACTCCAATTACCCAAAGATGAATGTAAGAGTTGCTGAATACATTATTCAGAAGCTCGACAGCACAACACATATCCGTAAGTACGGTAGGTGTATACCTAGCTACTCCACAAAGCTGTCTTTGTGTTTGCTAGCTGTTAGTGGTGGCGCTAACCCGAAAGTGTTTTGCCACCTCTTTAATGTAAACCATTTACTATGAGAAGGAGGCTCTTGGCTGCCCAGAGGGGCTTGTTGATGAAAATGGAGGATAAATGTTTCTTTTTACTGAACTCTGCCACCAGGGAGGGATGATAAATTCTAATTAGACCTAAGAGCAAAAAAGGAAGTTAGCGCTAAGCTAATGATGGAGCACTTTCCCTTTTTTTTTACGTTGGAATGAAAAAAAACACACATCCGGGAAGAGACTGATAGGTATACCAACAGAAATATGGTGATGGAAAGAAAAAGTAGTTAGCATTAGCATTTAATTAGCATAACATGGTAGCCTTTTTGGTCAAAAAAAGAATTGGGGTAAAACTGTAGCCTAGTTGTTGAGTGTTGAACCCATTGGTGTTAAGTCAAAACTCCCTCTTGTCCCTTCGGAATACTTTGATTACCCTTTGTCCATTAAGGAAACACCCCACCCCTCTCAAAGAGCCCCACCCCCAATCCTGAATGTGGCGAATATCTTATCTAATTAAGTTTGGACCTGCATTTTCATTTGTTAATCACTTAAGTGCTTCCAGGATAACCTGATATCAAAAGGTCTGGTCCCAGTAGCCCCAAATGTCAAAATGCAATTATATGCATGATTAGCTTGACCCGTTTCCAGGCCCCCCTCCGCCACCCTCTCCGCCCCCCGCCCCTAGAAGCTGACAACTGCTGGCATGTTTATTTTGATGAGATTAGGTGAGGAGGAGGGCTGGCCATGTGCAGCAGGGCACGGCACCCCCATCTGGCCAACGACGGAAGTAACAACGGCCTGCCAGCGAGACAGGGCGGGCAGGTGGGACGGAGGAGGAGAGGGATAGAGAGACGGAGATCAAGAGGGATAGAGTTAAGTCCAAGTGGACGGGAAACAATCTCTCTTTTCAGCCTCAGGAGCCAATCTAAAAAAAATCTAAAAAAATAAAAAGAGTTGTAAATAAATAAATAAATAAGAATAAAACAATTTATGCTGCTTAAAGGATAATATGATCAGGAGTTATTAATCAAATCATCTTGATCCAGGGCTGGGCTTTACTTGGTGCCGCTTAGCAGAGTAGCAATCCGCTCTAATCTGATTGTGGTGAGATAAGGCGGCTTTAGTCCCTCCAATGCGCTGGACTGATTGCTGATTTTGGGGTGGAGGAAGGGGGCAAACCTCTCTCTATGGGCTCTGTCAGTCAGACGACACACACACACACACAAGTTTGTGTTATGTAATGCTATCCCTTTATCACTTTACAAAAGGGTCAAAAAAGTTGTCATGGTAAAACACATTACTTACAAACAGTAATTCTTCATGGTTTGAATCTCATTCGGTCTGACTACCTTCACTTATGTGAATTGGATCGGACAAGTTATTCAAGGCTGCTGTGTTTTATCGGGTTCTTTTTTGAGAATTATTGATGTCGAAACTGTCATTTTCCTTTTGCCGCGTTTCAAAGTTATTTTGCCCCTCCACTCTCCTGCCCCTTTTCCCCAATTCTGTAAAGTTGCTAAAGTAACTCCCTTGAGCAGAGATGTGCAAATGTAGCCTGTCTGACAGGCTAGTCTGGCTGCAAAGTGCTACTGATTTAACTGTGTGGGATAGTCTATTTTGAGGACAATGCAGAATCACACACATACACATAATATAGTTTCCCCATCACGGGTATGTCTTCCACAGTTCCTAAGAAGTTGGCCCTGCTTAGCTTAATTGGTGCAGATCTCTGTTTGGACTTAATGGAATTGAAAAAGAATATTTGAGAATGTGTGCGTTTTGACAAAGGCTGAGATGTATGGAGCGTATGTGTCTCCAGAGAAAGACGTTGTGTCCCTGGGTAGCCCATTAGAGAGACCCCCCCCCCACACCCCCATGCCCCCTACCCTAACAGGACTCCTCCCCCTGCTGGGTAGGATCACGGCAGATGCAGAATATTCATGCTACCTAGAATGTGTGTGATCCTCCAGTATGTACTTAGGAGCAGTAGAGTATGGGGGGGGGGTGGGGGGGGTGGAGGGAGGGAGGGAGAGAGGGAGAGGGAGGGAGGGTGGGAGAGGGGAGCCGCGATGGGAGGAGAGGGGGATAAAGTGGTGGAAGAGGAGGAGGGGTGGAATAGGGTAGAGCTGGAAGTGAACTGCGTGTATCAGGGCATGGCGGGCCAGGGCACCGTTGAGCGAACGCTATGTGGGACTGGAGCTCTGAGAGGAAAAGCTTTGAGAGGGTGTCTAAAGGCCAACAGGCATTTTACAGTGCCATAACAGAGGGGGGGGCAGGGGGGAAGGGCACAGGGGGCAGGGGCACCTCTGGCTGGAACCATTTCACCTCCACCAATCAGGACCACCTGGAAAAGCAATACCCTGAACCAGGACCTCCTCAGTATTTACACTGCTCCCTCCCCCACTCATCAGGACAATACTTTACAATGATATGTTACAGCTTCTCCTTCATCATAGCACGGCCGCTCAACACGTCAGGAAGCTCTGACATCTATTCCATTGCCATTTGTAGACGAGGGTGCGTTCGTTTTGCACCGCATGTTTCTGAGAAGTAGTCCACTCTCCCGTCACTAACGTCTCATGTAGACTTGGGGTTTGTCCACCTTGTCTGAGCAGTGACTCTGGTAAGACATGTCCTAGGGGGTGCCGTGTGACCTCATGTTCCATGCTCTCTGTGCAGCTGCGCGTCTGTGGTGCGAGGCTGGACTGGCTCTTCTTCATGGACTCCGAGCACCACCGTGGGAGGCTGAACATCTGTGGAGCCCTCTCTGTCATTCAAACTCCCTTAGATGTCCGAGCTGGCATGCAGTGGTGGCCTCTTAACTCTCTAGACACACAGTCTGTGTCGGCTGAAACACACACACACACACACACTACCTACAGATGTGTGCGTGTGTTTTCGTTTGTGTGGATAACTGCTGTGCGCTTGTGTTTGTTTGTGCTGTACAAGTGTGTCTACATGTGTATGCATGTCTGGAACCGCTGCGTGTGTGTGTGTGTGTAAGTATGGATGTGTGTGTAAGTGTGTGTGTGTGTGTGTAAGTATGGATGTGTGTGTGTGTAAGTGTGTGTGTGTGTGTGTGTAAGTGTGTGTGTGTGTGTGTGTGTAAGTATGGATGTGTGTCAGCCTACACGGGCTGTACCCCAGTGCCTCCCCTGTCCTGAGTGTCTGTAGCCTGGCTGCGAGTCTCGGCTGTCTCCGTAGAAAAGGAACACTACACACTCCCTCTTAATCACACCCACAGAATGTTCTGGATCCACTTCCCTCTCACCATTGACTCAACTCTAGTCTTTTGACTCCTTCTCTTCCAGTTGTGTTGTGAGTCAGAAAATGGGATACCTTTGTAGTGAATTCAGTGGAAAAAAAGATTGTGTTAATTGCCATATGTTTACTGACTTCTCTTTCATGCCAGTTCTTTTGTTCTGTCTTTGTAGTGGCAAAAGACCTCTGTGCGTCGCTGTTTGCGAGGTGTCTGATATGTCAAAGGTGTCCTTTTGATGTCGAGCACCTTCCTCATGCAAGGCAGCACCTGTGCACCTCTGTGTGCGTGTGTGTCTGTCACCAGCCTCCTGCTCCAGAGTGGAGGGATGGAGGTTGTCGAGGTAGCGTCAGTATTGAGACTGTAATTGGCGGTCGGATGTCCGTTGGCGGCACGCGCTGCTGCCTTTGATCCCGTGCACCGCGCCCACGTTCACACACCCTCGCTGACGCATCCACACACAGGTTTACACGCACGTCCACACACAGGTTTACACGTACATCCACACACAGGTTTACGTACGCACGTCCACACACGTTTGACCTCGCAGGAGCTTCTCTGTGTGTCTCCAGTGTGGGACTGTGGATCAGCAGAGACGAGAGGGGGAGAGCGGTGTCACTGTATCCGGCAGTGACACGAGTGATCCTCACACACACACACAGTACATAAGGGTTAGCCTCACACACACACACACACACAGTACATAAGGGTTAGCCTCACACACACACGAATGACACCAGAGAGCAGGAGGCTGAAGTGATTGTGTGTTCATAACACTATCAGTTCAAACTCATGTTCAAGTGGGTCAGGCTTTTTGCATCATCTTGTACTTTGAAACTAGAGAGAAAGGCGACAGCTCCGCGCTCACTTATTGATGCTTGTTAACTAATTACTTGTAAATTATTATCTTAGAAAATCCCAGATTAATGAGCGCTCATATATTTATAACATGTTTACGCCACCATGTTTACTCCGGCACAAACAAGCCCCAAGAATAAAGTAAGCCTTAACATTTTAAATGAGTCTGGTTTGTTTGCTCTGAATATCTACAAATTATCTTTTAAACATACCATTGGTAGAACTTCTCACAAGTCACTCCAGAAAACAAGGCAAAAAAATACCTGTAGGGAATTATTTGAGTTCTCCTAATGAAATGAAGAGGGGATAAAACAAACATGTTTGAAATCTCCTGGCCGTGGCTTTTTGTTTGATTCTGTATGTTCGTCTGGCCCTCTCGTGGTTTGGTTCGGAGCTCAGAGCTCGGAGACTTTGAAAAGAATCTCCTGGTATGTGTCTTTGGCGTCAGTGCCAAAGTGGCTCAGAAGCCGACACGACACTGCTGTGTCCTAGGACGGGTAGCCAGCGGTGAGAGGAGGAGTGGAGGGTTCTCTCTTTCTTTCTCTCTTTCTGTCTCTCTCTCTCTCTCTCTCTCTCTCTCTCTCTCAACCTTTCACTCTCTTTCCCCTGCTTTCAGACGTTTTCACGATCACACTCTTTTCCTCCATCTCTCTTACTCTTTATTTCCTCATCTCCCCTGCCTCCTCTCTCTACACCATTGTCCCTCCCTCTCTCTTTCTGTCTGTCTGTCTCTCTCTCTCTCTCTCTCTCTCTCTCTCTCTCTCTCTCTCTCTCTCTCTCTCTCTCTCTCTCGCTCTCTCTGATATTTATCAAATCCTCACATCTCGTTCGGGGAGAAACACCAGTAATGCTTTCTTCCCCCTTTCCTCCGCCCTCCCCTCTCCCTACTGGCTATCCTCCTTCCCCCCTGCAAAGCTGCCACCACCACCATGGGGAGAAGGTACCCCCTGATTAGAACAGAGCCCTCACAAGGAATCATCCGTCATCTCTCTGCCTCTCCTCCTTGTCTCTCTCCTGCCCTCCCGTCTCTCTCTCTCTCTCTCTGGACGGGACTCATTGATTGAATGAGGATTAATTAGCAATGAGGTAATCATTGGCTTGCAAACAAGGCAGTGTGCCCAGGGAGAGAGGCAGGAGGGAGGGGAGGGGCCTGTGTGTGGAGCAGCTCCTC
The DNA here is from genome assembly GCA_903064625.1 of Mallotus villosus. NCBI lineage: Eukaryota > Metazoa > Chordata > Actinopteri > Osmeriformes > Salangidae > Mallotus > Mallotus villosus. The sequence goes on from CAEFZP010001011.1 coordinate 14,954, forward strand.
TGAAGGGCACAGTGTGTGTCATATACTGAGGAGACGAGCAGGGAGGGAGAGAGGAAGAGAGAGAGGATGGAAGGAGGAGAGCAAGAGAGAGAGTTAGCTGGTGGCTGTGAACAGACAGCTTTGTTAACAAGTCCCAACAGATGAGAGGGATTATTCTATTCCACTGCTGGGCTCTGTCACTGAACAGACAGATTTCATTTAGATGTGGATTCATCGACAACCATTCTCTGTTTTCACAGAGTTTACGCCATTTTACCAATGGACCAATTGAATGATATTGTTATTTGCATATTTGCAGCATTACCGTCTGCTTCTAGATGATTGGCTGCGTCAGAACTCTTTAACTCCTGCCTGGGTCCAATTAGACCCAATGAAATGAAGCAGCAATCATTGTGTGTTCTCTTACAGATCACAAGCCTGATATTAATATTAAACATGTGGATCTGGGTGAGTGTGTTTGTGTATGCGTGTATCAGCAGGCCTCTGCTTCCTTAAGCTTGTAGGACTACACAGTGGGACAGCTATGACAGTATGTAGAGGCAGATATCACATCAAAGTGTATGATCTCAGACAATTATTCTATACTGCTGCTACCATGTTGTCGGACTGCTTTACTGTAACTAGTGTTTGCATTTACATTCAGTTGCATTCAGACATTTATGAATGTTGTTCACATCATGTTTAAGCCTCATTTAACAGTTATGCTTTAGTTTTCTCCTAAGCATGTCTTGTAATATTCCCAAAGCCGTGCTAACACAATAGCATGGCAGGCTAATTATGTCTCACGTTAATTATTCACCAGTGACTCAAGTTCACATGCTCCAAGAGGACGCTGTTCCTGTTTCAGCCGGACACTGCGTCTTTAAAACACATCCTCAGAGGGGCCACGTCGACTCCAGTCAAAGAAGTCCTGAGTCATCAATATTTCATAGTTAATTATGATTGCAAAGCCAGGGCCTGTATTATTCTGGGGGAACGAGGCGGAGAGGGTTCTGCGCCTCATTGTTGTGTGTGTGACCCGGTGGGCCGCGGAGCCTGGAGGGATGAATGATTAAAGAGTGAGTGATAGAGATAGGCCCGACGCCTGTCTGACCCCACATCCACACACTCCTCAGAGTCTGAAGCAACGGCCTCTTGTACGGGCTAGCCACGTCCATCAACCAATCACAAACAGCTACCTGCCACCTACCCACTCACTCTCCCCCTAACCCCACCACCACCTTTCTGGCTTGCAAACAGCTAGCTGCCCCTGGCTCACAAAGGCACAAGCGATAGAGGGGACGCTTGCATAAGAGGACGTATATCCTCTCTAACAAAGACTAAAGACTATCACAGCACATTGACTGTCGGGGTGTCCTTAGTTGTGCTCTGTGTATGAGTTCCTCAGAGAGATGGTGGTTGGGTTTGAGGGAGAGACAAATCATGTTGTTGTAGACCTACTCCTGGGAATAATTATCTAATGAGGGCATTAAAGCGGTGGTTGAGGTCAGAGTGTATGTATGTGTTGGGGGTGTGTGTGTCTGTGTGTGATGGTTTTGGGGACCGTGACAGGGGCTAGGGCAGACCCCGGGGCCTTCCAGTATTCAGTCAGAAACTGCTTGAGCTGTGATGGATCTACTCAGCCTTAGGGAGAGGCGCTACAGACCACTGGGCCATGAAAACACCCACACCACACACACACACACACACACACACACACACACACACACACTTACACACACACACACACACACACACACACACACACAGCTAGAGAGAGCCCAGCCAGAGACACAGACACAGCAAGGTGGAAATGAGATGTTTTGCTTGATGATGCGTGACATCTGTAATGCATTCTAATTTCCCCCCATTGGACTGCTCCTATTTAGAATGATTGATGATATTTCTCAGGCCTCTTTGTAAACACAGCTTGATAAAGCTGAAGGGATCCATTTTTGAAAACAGAGCTCTCCTTTACGGTGACTGACGACACAATGACACAGAGCTCAAACAAAACGACATGAAAAGAACATGAGTTGCGTCCGTTCTCAGCGGAGTGTGTGGGAGCACAGTGTGCTCTGTCCTGGCTCCTGTGTGCTTCACATTCATCAGCAGTGCTGCAGACAATATTACGGCTGATGTGTTGGGTCTATTCTCTGTTATTGTTAAAACATAACCACATTGCACTGCTCGGTACATAACCCTAGTATTAACATTACAGTTTAATCATCCATCCAGCCAGCCAGCCAGACAGTCGGCCATCTGCAGGTCTATATAGTTGAGTGTGTTATTTATTTTTTTACAGGGCAGCTGCCCGCCCTGTAATTGGCCCACACAGTTCTAATCAGTGAAATGTTTGAACGAGACAACATTTAAAGACTGCGTGGCACACTCAGTTAAAGCCCTTCCCTTCTCCATCGCTGCAGCCTGCAGCCCCGTGGTTAGGCTGATGGGGAGAATGTGTGTGTGTGTGTGTGTGTTGTTTGTATGTGTGCGTGTTTGTAGCCTCGTGTATATGCCTTGTGTATGGAGCTGTTTTGACAAACAAACCCAACTGTGTTAGCAAGGTAGAAGAACAGCTCTCCACTGTCAATATGAAGCTCCATCTAATCCTATTCATGTGAAGGGGTTCTTCAGTAAATTCCACAGTTTCTTCACAGCACACAGTAGCGATACAGCATACCAGTGACTTTTGGGAAAATATGAAATACAGTATGATACCCAAGAGACGTGACTTGCCATACTACACACACACACACACACACACACACACCTAAGGCCTTGCAGTCTGTGACATCAGAGAGACCTGTGAGGCCCTCCATTGGGACCCTGTACCTTCACACAGTCCTGTGAGACACACACACTCAGGGGAGGGGACACAGCCATCTCACCTTCCCTGGTGACCTGCGTTCCCATGGTGTTGGGAGTCGAGAGTCAGCTCGTGTCAAGAATCATGGATGAGCTTCAGAATAAATATATATCTGTTGCCAATCGCTATTCATTTGATCAGCTCGGTGCACTTTTCCCAGTAATGATGAAAAGCGAATGTCTCTCAGACACTCAGACACGCGTCTGAGACGGTTCTGATCTCGCTGGCTGACGTTCCCCTTTGTGGCCAGGGAGAAGAGGTTACAGCTCCCATTTAAACAGCCTTGTAACTCCAGCGGAAAGTGGCAGTGCTTCAGACAGCTGCGTGTTTGTTTTGAGCTCCTACTCATCCTGCTGTGGCTTCCTCCCTCGCCGCCCCACATCACACACACCATTAACACTCTGAACAGTTAGGGGAACACAAAACAAACACACGTGCCAAAAGAGCACTAATGCGAGAAGAGGAGTCGCTCCTTTTAAATGACAACCACATTTTATTGGTCGGGTGCAACAAAAAAAAAGAAAACTGGAGACAGTCGAGAGGCAATCGCTCGCGCTGGGACGCTCTCCCTGCTACAAAGGTGTACAGACTAACAAATTAAAGAAAAGAGGTTGACAATGTGGCTACAGATGTTTGCCTTTAGTGTCGATCCCTGGCATAGTCCCAAAATGAAGAAACACTGGAGAATGTGCAAGATGAAAGTCCAGGTTTTCCAAGAACAGTGGGTAGCTTATTAAATCAGCTTTGATCCTTCTGGCTTTGATATCTGTGGTCTCATAAAGAATTCACTTTCAGCGGTAAATATAGGTAGTGCAGAGAGCTGTGATGACATACACCTCTCATTCCTTCACCGTCGGTTTAAATTATCCAAAACAATCAGAAAAAATACGGAGGGAATATTAGAAAAACACACACATTCGGAAAATAGCCTTGGTTTTGGAATACATGGCTGTTCATCACTGAGCAAAACAAGCTTTCATGTTGCACTTCGACACTGTGGCTTAAATGTCACCATCTTATTTTCCATCTTTATTTTTCTGTCTCTACTCCGTTCCCTAAAGGCTTACACAGGGAATCAACTTATTTCTCATTTCCTGCTTTGGAATAAGTGTTCAAGGATTAGGAGTTTGAAATAAATATGTTGTTTGCAGTTAGACAACACCCTGCCTGAGCTGCATCCATTAGACTGGAGTCGTCAGTTCTGACGGGCTTCTGTGACTGGCAAGCACTTCAGGATACAACTTCTCTATTATAAACATGCACACACGCATCACACACACACACAATGGCCGCCCCTCCTCCTCCCTCGCAGATGAATGGCCTTCGCCGAGATGAAACGGACCATGTGCGTGACCCCCTCTCCTCGCGGCGACGTCCGTCCCTCCGTTTGGAATTGTCCTCTGTTTCTGGGGGGTGAAAATGACGAGCTGCATCTATCAGGCGGTGGTGGGTGTCTGAGAGTGTCCTGACCTGGTAGTGCCACCCTGCCGTGCCTGCCTTGCCCGGGGGCCAGCCCTGTTTGTTTGCCCTGCCCGGAGGATGACACCGTGCCGCGGTGACGGAGGGGTCAGCGGCACAGCTGACCTGACCCCTCACCCCGCCTTCTGCTAAATGCCACAAAACTGGGGACATGATGGCTGGCCAACGCACACTCCCATGTTCTTATATAAACAGGGCGTACACACACACGCATGCACGCACGCACGCATGCACTTGTGCACGCACCCAAGTATTCGCACGCACGTACACACAGAACCTCCCATAACCGCTCACAGATTTCCTCACACACTCATACGATATACGCTCTGCAGTATTTTCTGCAGCTTGTCTTCTTCTCACTGACTGGCCGAGGAAGGGAAGGTATTCTAGACACCTTACTCATATTTTGAAAGATTTTCTCTGGGAAAACAAAAACAAACCTTCCAAAATATAAAGAAAGGAACCACTCTTGCAGTTTAAGTGAGAGTTTCCTTAATTGGAACTATAGTCTCTGCAGGTCGTGAAGTCTAGAGGTACACACCCTCCTGTCCTCATTAAAAAGTACAAGCTCACTTTTGAACAGGGAGTTACAGAATTGATTAGAAGGCTAACGTCTGGTGTGATATCCATTCCTTATATTGTTCTCCCTAGCTCGAGTAAGACGGGCATTTTCACTGTGCGTTCCAATTACCAAGGTGCAGATCAAGAAAGGTGCTAGATTAACAAGAGAAATCTTGCTAACACAAAGAGAATTTCTAACTCAACAAGATGTCATTTTTCATTGATAACTCCCCATCAAAATGTTCATAGCTGCTCGCCTTTCTAAATAATTCCTAGTATTGAATTTGAATATACACAGACTTTGGAGTACAGATACATTTTGAATATTTTAGATATATTTTTTAGGCTCACCCATTCGCAATGAGCCTTTAATTTACTGTTCAGGGCTTTGGTCGAAAACATGAAAGGCAGAAGCCCACTTGCTTGATTTGAGCTACTGAAACTGTAACAGAAAGGTAGATAATCAGCCCTTGTTGAACAACATGTTCAACAGTTTGATACATGATAGATTTATCTGTTAGAGACAATGTGATAGTATTACACCAAACAATGTTTGCACCCTGAAACAACCTTTTTTTACGTGACCAGTACTACTTCTAACTTTGGCCATGTGTGTAGAGTAATGGTTCCCTACCATAGGCTGTTTCAAAAGCTAGAGCCTTCCTTCAAAAAAAGGTTTGTGTATAGTTGAATATATGTAAAAACGGTTTTATACAATTTGAACCCAAATCCAAATGTCAAATATACATCTATTTGAGTAATATATAACTAATGGTGGTAAACAGAATGTTACCCAGTAGACATGCAGTTTACAGTAGTTCGTTTGACACACTTGAGGTCAAAGTAAAGAGAAACACCTGGTGGTTTATACGCCTTGAAATGATTTTCAGAGCCACCTTGGCATACAGTATGTTGATATAACGAGTTATCTGCTTCCTTGCTTTGGACACCATTGGTTTAGGACAGTTTAGATTCCGTACTGGAGACCAAAGACCTTTCTAATGAGCATCAAAAGATTATTGATGCATAGCCCTGACTATTAGCGATTGTTAGCACAGGAATATCGAAGCGAACCTTCAGCACCTAACATTTCAGGCTCTGAACACTCCACTGGAGTACATGTTCTATGTGTCTCAGCTCTTCCCGGCTCTGTGGATTTTAAGTGGGAGTATTTAGGCTTGAGCACCCCCATTGAAACCGGGAGGTTCCTCATGATAATGACCATTACCCTTCCCTGTATGCTAATTGACGTTGCAGTTTTCTACTCAATTTGAAATTTGAAATAAATTACTTTCACAAGTAATGTATTCTAGTAATGGGGAAGTCTACAGAAGGAGGGCATGTGCTGAAAAGCATACGCACGCACGCACGCACACACACACTCGCACACACACACTCGCACACACACACACACACACCAGGCTATTATCACACTCCAGGGGAAGCCTTATTCATCTTTTCTCATCCTTCTCCTTCTTGGTCTGCCTCGTTGCGAGGCAGCTCATGAACAATTCAGCCTTCTCCTCCTAATGGTGTTTCACAGGGCTCAGTGGGATATCTCTTATACATCAATAAGGCCAATTATCTGTTTAAGTGAGAAAGCAGTGTCGCCAGCGCAGCTCTGCCCTGGCCTGCTCTGGACTGCTCTCACAGTCCACAGTCAGCTGTGTTTACTGTGCAGTGCCACGGGGCAGATCAGACCCCTTGGCACTGGAGGGCGCTCCAGTCCTACTGACCCCCTTGGGATAGACCACCCCCCCCTGCCCCCACCGTACCCGCCTGGGCAGGCCCAGACTTGCACAGCTGGCATGGCATTAGCGGCCTAACCCCCGATGCTAACGCTTGGTGCGTGGTGCTGGCGCTCTGAGCTGTCACACCGGCTGGCCAATAGGGGTTGATCCCGACTGGGATTAGAGGGCAGCATGGCTGGGACCGGCCGCTGGAGGATTCCACCAATCCGCCGATCATCTGGCCAATCAGGCTTTCCCTCACACCGGCTTTGTCACATGGCTGCTGTGAAGTCGGCTTCTGATATTCGGCCGCAGTTTGAGATGTTTCTCCAAGTGGGTCATGCACAGTCACTGTCTACTAGACTGATTAAGATTAAGAACCAGAACATCTAGTCATGGAAAGCCAATACATGGAGTAATCTTCATGAACCGTCGATTTCTCTTAGACAAAGGAGAATGTTAAATTGCTTGCCCTCCTCGAGTGATCCCTTCAAGCCAGGCTTGCCATGGGGTAACCTTGGCGACCGGCAGAGCAGCAATATCTGCCAGTCCATGTGAAGCAGTGCCCTGCAGCCCTGACTTCCTAGCTCTGGGTCTCCATGCACCCCCCCACCCCGAACCGGGTCTGCAAGCCAACATCTTCTTTCCTCTCTCCTCTTCTCTCATGGACGTCCCAGTCTTGCTCCCGTGAGGGGGCGTCGCCAGCTGCCCGGGCAACACGACGGCGGAGGAGAGGAGCGGGGCCGTCTTCAGAGGCCCGCCCGCTCCTTTGTGCCCCGATTCCCCCGCAGCATCTCCCAACCTCTGTTTATGAACAAGACGGATTAGACAGGGGCTTATATATATAACCACACCGCCATGGCCACAGCTCCAGCAGTAGGCTAATCACCAGTGTGCATTGAGGTTGAGTGGAGCAGACGTTTGGCCCTGTCCAGATGGGCCCTGGCCAACTTGCCCGACCACCCCCCCCCACGCCACCGCCGGAGCCTGAAATCATAGATGGGTACGGCCACTGCCAACGCAAGACTGGCAAATCCGTTGACCAGACAGGAGGGGGAACGACAGGGAAAGTGATGGGAATGTTTCAGTCCGTCCACTTGAAAGGGCAGCTTTGTTTTGTTCCCGGATTTGTTTTTGAACTGAAACATTTGAGCTATGTGAGGTGTTGAGGAAGTAGACACAATTGGTGTTTCCAAAACAATTTTGATCACAAAAAGCCCTACTCAAGCGATTCAGTTTGGCAGAGAAAACCAGCCTGTGTGGGGTTTTTTTTTGTGGAGCTCTCGTGTATTAATACTGTGAATGCCTTTTTGAATTCTTTTTCAGTTCTTACAGTTCCTTAGATGTGTCTTCCAAATGTCTCTCCAACGGATGGACACGTCCTAAACAAACATGAACAACCCAAACCCTCCTTTTTTTGCTAGGCCTTCTTTTCTTGTTCTGACCCCCTGAAAACATATAATTGTGGTGGTAGTATAGGGGGGGTGCACCAGTGCATGCTGGTCTCTCACCGCACAGCTCACCACGACAACCTGACAACGCTCGCTTCCCCCAGCGCCTCCGCTCTTCCAGACGCCGTCCAAACCCGGGAGGAGAGCGGGAAACACGTCTCAGCGCCCCCGTGTTGGCGCTGGCTGTGGTTGGCTTCGGCGTTAGCGAAGAGGGAGGAATGACAGTGCGCAGTGCCAGTTTAAACTTAGCCCACACTGACATGCCCATTTGGGGTTTTAACTTGCTTTTCAATGGTTTTCCTGAGGAGGAAGGCGGTTCCTTTGAAAAAAGAAGAAAAAAAAGTATAATAAAAAACATTGGGAGCATTAATGTGAACCACCGAGCCACAAGTAGGTGAAAGGCTAACAGCGCAGACGGACAGGCTGTGTCACTCAAGACGCCACGGAGGGCCAGCATTAGCTCGTTAGCAGGACTCGGGGCCTTGCAGTGCATGCTGGGTTTGGTTGGCCCAGATGAACTCTCGAGGAGATGTGAGCTCCTTCGTTTGCCCACGGCCCAGGCATGGGAACGAGAGAGAGAGAGAGAGAGAGAGAGAGAGAGAGAGGGGAAGATGGAGGGAGAGAGCAGACTGGCTGCCTTTGCCTGAGTTCACGGTGATGTCATTTTATGGGCCCTCTGCTTTGATTATACATGGCTTTAAAGCCACCAGTGATCTCACAAGAATTATCAATACTTAACCTTTCATTTACTTCGAGTGGGCTTTTGTTCTATTGCTGGATCGGAGCGTAAAAGTATTTTAAAGAGTGCTTGAATCGCTTGAAATGAAACCCGTGGAGGATTAGGCTGATGGCTCGAAGGAGAGAGTAAATCCGAGGGGCTTGACTAGAATCTCTGGATCATTCCTTCTGGATGTTCTGAAACACAATGGTGGCTTGACATGTGTCCATCTAACAGGTGGCACCTTGATGGCTGGATGGCCAACCCGCGGCACCACTAAGTAGGCTTAATCCACCTTGTTCTATTTCCATACAGTTTCTAGCTATTGTGAGTGTGTTTGCATATGCATTGCTATAAAATACTTTGTATGTCTTATTTGTTACTTTATGTTATAGTGGTCTGAGTGCCGGGGGCCGTGTCACAGTATCTCCTCAGGCCTTGTGGTCAGTCCCAGACTGCTGAGCAGAGAGGCTGTACCTCCCCAGCCCCAGCCCTAGCCTCAGCCCCAGCCCCAGCCCCAGCTCATGGATCCGAGTGGAAGAGACTGAGATCAGGTTACGCCTGGGATAATCCCCTCTAAAGCCGTTTTGTTCTGGCCTAAATCGCTGGATATTACCCTATCCATAAGTGATTTTAATTGGTTGTCTCAAATAACACGCACACGCCCGCCTGTCGCTAATTCCTCCCTGTAATTGGCTGAGAGCTGCCTGCGAGTCCTAAGTTCATAGGACAATAATGGTTTAGGGGTGACTAGTCGGTGGATGTGGCTCAATGCATTACTGTAGAGTCCAACCTGGGCTTACACACTGTCTGGCTCAGGGGCTGTTTTGGTCTCAGGAGCTAGCCATTGTCTTAGGCACAGCTCGTCTGTCTGCTGCTCTGCATGTGCATGTGACTACATCTGCGTGTTCATATGAGTGCATCTGCCTGGGAATGTGTGTCCTCCGGCCAGAGATTGCGTGCAGCCTCTCCCACCTCCCCTAATTGAAGGCTTGTCTCCCTAGATGACACCAGATCCCAGGGTTACCATTGTAATCACGGGAGCTTTGATTACCACGGATGCTTGTAATGCCATCTCCGGCAGGCTCCATGGACTAGTCTTGGCCACCACCTGGGACTCTGGCTGTAGGGGCCTGTCTGTGTGTGTTGGCTGGGCTTTCGCCATCCCTGATTCTTCTCCCTGGCACCATGCACTCCCATGCTTTGCCATGGTGGATTCTCTCCTAGTCTGCACGGTCGTGGAGACATGCTGCACATAGAACTCAACAGACACATTCGAGTCTAACATCCTTTTAGATCACCTTCGCTTTGATGTATCATGGTTCATCCTTGTGCCATGCATGAACTGCGGTATAGCTATCTGTCTGGCCCAGGTAGCAAGAATCAACACTACTAATCGACAATAGAATGGTTTATGGTGTATCATCCGGTGTGCCATGCTAGATGAGCTAGGATACTAACACCAGACAGTGGCAGGTGGCCTCGTTCTCCCTCGTTGATCCCGTACAGAAAGAGAGAGAGAGATGGATGAACTCTGTCTGGGAGGCCTGGTGACCCAGACATTGTGCACTAACAGGCAGGATTGTGTGTTGGAGCTCCTCTCACGTGTGCCCCCCCTCTCCCCTCCCCTCCACACACACACACACACACACACACAGGTGCTTGTGTTCGGGACTTGACCTTGGGAGTGGCACAAAGCCTGTCCTTATGAGTCCTCGAGACATGGCATGTGTGGCATTTAACCCAATCGTCACACTGTGTGCCTCCACCCCCCCTCCCCCCCCCCTTACCCCCCGGCTCGCCAGCTCCGTCTGCACCATTCCATGATCTTGCTCTCTCTCTCTCTCTCTCTCTCTCTCTCTCTCTCTCTCTCTCTCTCTCTCTCTCTCTCTCTCTCTCTCTCTCTCTCTCTCTCTGTCTCTCCACCACCTCACTTTCTGTCTCCCTCATTTCACTGCATAATCATCTGTCTTCACCATAGAAATCTCCTCCTGTCATCGCCAGAAGCCCTTTGACCCTGCAGGTAAGCAGCCATTATCCTGGAAGGTAGGGGGGTAGAGGGGGAAGGGGGGCGGGGGATAGGAGGACGCCGGCCACAGGCTATGTACGTAACGCAGATGTCCAACATGCTGGGCCTGGCTTTGTGGTGGGGGGTGGGCGGGTGGGTGGCACGGAGGTCTTGACAAGGTCAGTGAGCTTTGTAACTCATCATTAGCCAGTCTGGGTCTGCAGTAGATATGTCCTGGCAGCTGGAGGGGGCTCAGACAGTGTAGTATTGTGCAGGACAATACAGTGCGATATAGACCAGAGCGTGGCAGTTAACCAGCATGCCTAAGCAGTTGGATTACCAGTCTCTTACAGAGCTGAAAGTACTTCTCTCACTGCAAAGCTGAGCGATGCATGCTGGTGACAACATCCAGGGTAGTGCACCAGCTTGGAGAGAGTGCAATACTGTTCTTCTGTACGTCTATTATATACTTACAGTCAGTCTATTTTTCGGCACAATTCACTCACATCTGTATGTCCATCTGTCTGCAGTATATGGCTTGTGTGGTTGTGTGGGAGTTAGTGTACTTAGACAGAGGGTGCTACCAGGAAGCAGAGCTTTGCAGGGAGAGCATTGAGAGCCAGACCTTCACCATTCTGAGAAGTAGGCCACAGGCGTGTGTGTTTGGTGGAGGCGGGTTCGTTCGCCGGGTGTTTCGTGTCGGCATTGTTACTCATGCAGATGTTGCTCCTCTCTCATGGCTGCGGTCCTCTGTGGATTCCCTCCAACTGGATCTCACCTGATGATTAGCAGGAGCCACATGGGGCCTCATTACTATGGTAAACACACATCCCTTTATTCCATGTCTCCATGGCTTCCAAGGGGAGGAGGCTGAAGAAGCATGTGGAGGCGGTGGGAGGTGGTGTAAGGGGAGGAGAGGTAAGGGTGTGTTGGATTCCCAGGCCCGCTGGGACAGACCAACCCTTCTCCCCTCTGCTTCCCCAGGGATGGGTCCTCTAATGTGGGCTTCCCTCTTCCAAGAGTCCCCCTTGGTACACCAGCCCCCAGCCCCTGGGCTAACTCTGGAGTTTTACAACTCCTTCTATTACAGTCGTCCTCCACAGACACAACCACTAATGACGGGCCTGTAGAGGCTGCTGAGAGGCATCCAGACCCTGCAGGGCCTGGACAGAGGGGTGGAGAGAGGGGTGGAGAGAGGGGTGGAGAGAGGGGTGGAGAGAGGGGTGGAGAGAGGGATGGAGAGAGGGATGGAGAGAGGGGTGGAGAGAGGGGTGGAGAGAGGGGTGGAGAGAGGGGTGGAGAGAGGGGTGGAGAGAGGGGTGGAGAGAGGGGTGGAGAGAGGGACGGAGAGAGGGGTGGAGAGAGGGGTGGAGAGAGGTGTGGAGAGAGGGATGGAGAGAGAGGTGGAGAGAGGGGTGGAGAGAGAGGTGGAGAGAGGGATGGAGAGAGAGGTGGAGGAAGAGAGAGGGAACCGGTCCTCCACTCATAGCTGCGCAAAACTAATCATAGATACAGTGTTTGAATCTGGGCCACAAAAATGTACTTTAATAGTTTACAAGGTTCCCCACAGCTTATGACTTGTTTTTTTATATCAACTTTCGTCTTCCGAGGAGAATAAGAAAAAAAGTTATTTTTCAATTCATCAACACTGCTGTTGGACGTTTTAAAATGGCTGACTACATCTTTTTTTGCGAGGTGGATGTCAGAGACTCATGTTTCTTTCTCCCTTTGCTCCAGCTGTTTGTGTATGTCAGAGCCCTTGCACCGAAATAAAGCAAAAACAAATTAGAACAATGGATCAAGTTGAAATGAAAAGTCTCTCCAGAGCAGCTGTGTGAACAATGCCGTTTTAACAGCATGTGATGTACAGTCTCTTGACTTCTCCTGTGATTTCACAAGATGTCAGTTCTCCCATTTCAAAGGGAATACTCAAAGGATAATATCAAGATAAATCAAGACAAAGCTGCAACATGACTTTTGTATCCAGTGTGCCACTTTCATAGACACATGTGCTATTTAGATCTTGACTAGTCATTGTCTCTAGGCCGGAAAAACAAGGGAATACAATTAATTTGAGTGGTGGTGATAGGTTGGACAGACGGTTCTCATTAGGCCAATCCTTGAGAGAGGAGGGCAGAAGTGGAGAGAAGAAAGGGAAGACATACAACCCATTTCTTCTCTTTCTTTCTTTCTTTCTTTCCTCTCTCTCTTTATATCTCTCTCTTTCTCTTTGACTTGCTCTCGTCCTCTCCTTCTTTCTCAGGGTGACTTGCCCGTCTCTTAACCAGTTTAATCGTTTAACTTCACCCCCTCAGAGAGGTGCGGGCGGACGCATCCTCGAGGACACGCGTCCCCTCGCCAAACCAAACAATCCTGTGAATTTGAGCATTCGCTCATTATCCTTTTTACCGTATGCATGGGAAGCATCAATGCCGTCTATGACAGCTCCTCCAGTCCCCGCCATGTGCTCTGGGTTCCAGCTACGTTGCTCTTGGTGGAGGTGCTTAGTGGGGACAGGTGGGGGAGGCGTGGCCTCTGCCAGAAGACCTGTCAGACGAGACCTGTGACGACCCTGGGCGTGTGATTGGGGGAAAAAAGAGAGGGATAAAGGAGGTAAAGTATGATTGTGTGAGAAAGAGAGAGAGAGAGAGAGGGAGATGATGCTGATGTAGATAGGATGTGACAGTTCTCCCTGGGATTCTCTGATTAATTGGGATCAGGTCACCTCTTCTCTGTCTGGACAGTAATGCTATGCAGTCTCATATGGCTATTTACATAGCCTCCCTGGGCTTTCTCATACACACACACACACTCACACACACACACACATACACACACACACACACACACTGGGATATCTGGGCTGAGGAAAACAAAACACACTGCCTCTGAATGGAATACTGGTGTTATTTTTAGTCCAGTGGAAGTTGTACTAGCAGCAGCTGAGCTTGTTGGTTTCCATGTTGTACTCAGATATACTTTTGGGGTATATTTTTCCATTTCCTTGTGCCGGAACAAATATGTGTACTTGACAAGAGCTCCTACTAAGAAAGTGGTTGTCGGTGCTGAAGTTACTATGTTACCTTTCGCAAACTCTGTCTCAAAGCAGCAGCCACCTTTCATATGAGTGGATAGGCGGCAGACAATGAAATGTGCAGGTGCTAAGAAGACACATGGCGCTGAATAATTTATGGCCCCAGCAAAATAAAGACAGCCACTTGAAGTCCTGAGTAAGTAGGAGATGTAGACCGTGGTGACATATCAAGTGACAATAGAGACGTAGGGAACAGTGGAGAAGGAGGCTGCTGTGAATGTGAGTTGAGACGTTGTTATCCGTGCACAGCACATAGGCTCTTTTTGAAACTTGTATTACTTTGACTTGTTTACCAAGCCCTCTGCCTCTCCTCTTCCTCCCCTCTCCTCCCCGATCCTCCCCCCCGTCACACTTGGGATGGTACCCAGGTGAACGCCTCTACACACAGGCAAGCAGAAAAGCCAGGGTCCCTTTGATTCCAGGGCCCTGGTTCTCTCAGATTAGCTATTCTCTCTATACACCCACAAATCCACTGGCATGGCAGACAGAGAGAGGCGAGGGGTGTCGGAATGTCTCCCTCTCCCACCTCGTGCCGGAGAGAGGACGGTGTGCAGGTGGGGAGGTTTGGGGTTGGCAGTGTTAGACGGTGGTTGGCAGGCCCGGTGAAGGCGTCTGAAGGGGGAGGTCCCTCGGTGGTCACACACCGCCCGGCGCCCCAGACGACCAGGTGAGCCTCCTCTCCCACCAGTCCGTCCCCATTACCCCTCGGCCGTGCCGATGACACCCTGCCCGCTCGACGAGCTGTCCGCACGACGCCCATCACGTCTCCCCTACTTTCATCCCCCGCTGCTCACTTCAAAAGTGACATCTGTCATCCCTAAGAAGCTTGGAGCAGCCATGTTCATGCCATCAATGGCTTTGATGGTGATTTCTGCCCCAGGCGTTTGTCATACATAACTTAAGGGGGGGGAAAGAACAATGGGAAACCATACTTGGTTTTTTAAAAGAGGTATGTAAGTACAGCAGATGAAGTGAAATCCCTACAACCATTGTAGGGAATGGAATCAAAGAGTGTGTTGAGCCGGTGGAAGTGTGTATCAGAGTCTTGTCAGCTCTCTGCTTGTTCGACTTGTGACTGCACGCGCCTGCTGAATAGTGCGGCTTCTGATCAGAGCCTGTGATTGGCTTAGCTTTGTGTCGTTGCTAGGAACGCTCTTGGTCTGCACCCGCCCGTGCTGTTATAATGTCTTCTCGTAAACGTTGATTTGTATTCAGGTTTATTGTTATAAAAGTTCACAAGGTCATTGGGGTAGCCGATGTACAGTGCAGGGGTTGGCATCAAATGTTTTGGCCACTTGTCCTTCAGGGCAAATGAGAATCACAGATATTGCCACTGTCGGCTAAATCCGAAAGAGAGTAAAGATGTTTTATTTATTTTTACTTGTCCCTTCGGACAAGTTCAGCCTTCGTAATACTTGTCCTACCATTTTTTCCACTTGTCCCGGACAATCGGACAAGCCTTAACGTCGATCACTGAGTGATATCGACGGTATGTGAAGTGTCCGTGTCTGTGTTTAGACTAGTGTCAGCTGATTGTGGAATGTGTAGCATGGATGGGTGTTTGGGTGCTATCATTGCCAAACGATGACTCATCTCCTGTTGAACTGTCCGACATTGCTCTCTCGCTGACAGTGTGTGTGACAGTAGCTTTGATCGTTTCCATGCTTACATCCAGCTCTCGCTGTGTCTGTTCCCATTTCCGTCTGACTCATGGTTGCTTCGTGGAGCGATGGACCCCTGTCCCTCCAAAGCCCCGTCCTTCCAGCCCTTTCTCGCGCTGCGGGGTTAAGCCAGAGTTCAGACATCTTTCTTTCTCACCTTCTTGTGACTGACAAGCCCGTCTTCCAGATGGCTGCCAGATTGTCGAGCTTGCTGTCACTTCATATTAGGACACATTTGATTAATGCATAATTTAAGGGGCCGTTAAGTTTCTCTCCACAAATATATGTGTATCCAATTAGCACTGTTAAGCTATGTGATATCACTGCTTAACTATTTGTTTTCCTCCTTGCAAATGTTCTACTTATAGCCCAGCCTAGACTGAGCAGCACCCCGGCCCCCTCCCGTCTCTTCCTAGACTGTTAAAACAAACTATCAGTGGAACAGCGGTGTGAACTGGCTGATTAAGCCTGTTTAGCGCTCGCTGGTGCCGGATACCCACATGCTTCATGCTTCCTGGAGGAACTAACCGCTTGTGGGTCGGAGCCGCAACCAATCAGGACTGAGCACGGGCTCTGTCTGCGTGCCGTCCGAAGGATGAGTTTGATTATGTCACCTCTCAATCCTGTTTGTTTACACACCAGGCTGACCTATCTCACCGACGGGTGTGGACGCAGGAAGTGGGGCAGGACTCCGTTTCTGTGTGGCATCAAAGACACATGCCCAGAGATTCACGGCGGCAGTATATGGTCTCCAGTGGATTTAAAAGCCCTTGTGGTCTTATGTAGGCACTCCCATATTGTAGATTTTAATTCAAGCTCACAGCACACAGCCATTCACTTTGTACAGCCAAAGACACTGGGCCAATAGGATGCCAATGATCATGTCGATAGACTCTGACATGCCTGATCCCCCTCACTGACCACAGAGTATTGATGCATGCTGGTGATAGCCGTAATGCTGACCACAACCATTAACTCATGGTCTGTCCATAACAGCAACTTGTATTGAATCTTGCTTGAATTAGCTGCGGTGACATCCTCATGCCCTTTATAAGAGCATACTGGTGTTGTGTGTGTGGGTATCTCTACTGCCAGTGTTCAATGTAGTCCTTACTCCCTTATTCTCCCCAATTATTTATGATCTCCTTCACTGGTATCAATCAGTTACCACTATCAGCAAGCAGGCTTTCAAACACACGCACACAAATATATATATATCGGTAGTGACATAAATTCACACACGCAGTTATATTACACTGTATTCATTTCATTTCTTGTCCATTATTCAGTAACACGATATCCATGATAGAGATAACATGGATATTAAACTAATACAGAAACAAGCTCTGCAGTACATAATTTAATGTTTTTGCCCATCAGAATGAATACACAATCAGACAGCACTCTATCTCAGCCACAGATACTCTCATGCCACATCAAACATCTACATATAAATGTCATTCTTTAAACAACAAGTATTCAAGTTCAGCGGCAATACATACACATAGAGGCACTGACAGACCGACACACACACACACACACTCACACACACACACACACACACGCACACACGCAGAAACGTGGTGATGAAAGCCCAGCCTCGCCGGCATCATCCGCAACTTTAATTTGTGTGGCATGAGCACTGACAGATCTATCCATCAGAAATATCACTCTCTGCATCCAGGAGGAGAGAGAGAGAGGGGAGCGAGGGAATAAGACAAAGGCATAGGGAGATCGAGATGCAGAGAGAGAGAGAGAGAGAGAGAGAGAGAGAGAGAGAGAGAGAGAGAGAGAGAGAGAGAGAGAGAGAGAGAGAGGATGAGAGAGGGATGAAGTCCTCATTTGTAGGACTCCCCGTGTGTGTCTGCCCACCCCTCATTACTGTGCCCGGGACATCGCTCAGTCCTCAATCCGTCAACGCATTTCTGGTGGCTGTCATAGAGATGTCCGTCCCTGTCCCCCCGCGCACCCCCCTCAAAAATAAAGAAATACATACAGTACTGAATTTCCTCCTATTTTAATTATCTCAACGTCCATACACACCTACACACACACATACTCGGAACAAAGAGAGAGACATGCAAATGTCTCCTGGTCTCAATCACGGACCACGTAGGTTGTAGCAGTGGTAATAATCTCAGTATACACGGTGCGCTAGCTTTCTGCCTGCAGTCCGGTGCAAGCAGGAGTATTGTAGAGGCGTCTGCCGGACAAGTGTACACTGATTGTTTCATGTATCTAGGCCTGGGCTCCTGACGGCTCCTCTCCTTTTCAACTCCTCCTTTTGTGTCCTCTGAAGGCCCTTTTGTTCTAGATAAAACAGACTATGTATGGTCAGCATCTGAGTGCATGTACAGCCAAATGTCAGCTCCGCAGAGCACGGAGAAACACAAACACACACGCGCGCGCACGTACACACACACACACGTACACACACACACACACACAGCTAGACAGTGGGGGGTGGGTTTGTTCTCTGTTTGCCTCGGCGCGCCGACATCCTACATGCGCAACCTCAATTACAAAAGAGACATCGGAATTAAAGTTTCACGACGCGGTATCACCGTGCCCTCTACGCTCAGCTACTTCTGAAGCTCCCTGTTTTCTTTCTGCAGATACAACTCTGTAGATTATCTGAAGGCTGAAGTTTACTTTTGTTTGGCAAAGAAATGTGCGATGCGGTTGCAAACACTAAGTATCGCATTCGCCGCTGACTACTGAGCCTCGTAGACGTTTGGTGAGGATTGACAGACTACACCTAGAAGAGGCGGCGCGGAGCAGAGAGGATATGTGAGTGGAGCAGCAGTAGCCTTCGAGGCATGGTGACTGTAGTGCGTGTTGGAGAGAGAGCTAGAGGAGAGAGGAACTGTACACGGTGATGTCAGGCCCAGGGGATGTCTGCTTTTGACACGGCACCACAAACACGTCCACACACACACACACACAGTCAAGACACAGGACCTGCATCCCAGCCTTCCCAGGGTGCACCTGGGCGTGTGCCTGGGCGCGCTCTCTCTGAGACAGGCTCCAGCCTCAGATCTTCAGATGGTGAAGAAGAGCGTGCTGCTGAAACACACACACACACACGTACACATGCACACACACACACACACAGGTACAATCTCACCTCCAACTTATCCATCCTGTCCACCGTCCGCCAAAGCAGAGTTGAGCTGAACATCCCGTGTCATCTAAACCATAGCAGTGGATAGTCTTTGTGATACAGACAGAGGCAGGGGCAAAGACAGACGCAGCGAGAATATGGGCAGAGGCAGCGACCGAGACAGAGATAAAGGCCTAGGCAGAGAAGAGACACAGAGGCAGAAAGCAAGCGAGGCAGAGGCAGACAGGGATGTTAGAGCTCTGTCTGCCTCTCATCTCTCTGGCTGCGGCGGTGTGAACATGCTGGATATGCACCCTCTATGTTTTGTTCTGAACACCATATAGGAATGTAAAGTATTTTCGATGTAGCTTACATTTCCATGGTTCGCATCAAGTTATATGTTCAAGATGGAACATTCTGTCTTGTTTTTCTGTCCTTCTGTATAGTTAAAAAAACTACAAATATATATCATATGTATATGGTGGTAGTGGGGCACTCGGTGACGGTAGGCCTATATAGGGCGACAGAATAATGATCAAGATCAGCCTGCTTTTCTCTGGGTTGTTTGAAAAAAGAAAAGAAGGGTGGATTTTCTTTCCATTGATGGACAAATTAAAAAGGGAGAGAGAAGCCTCCCAAAAATTGGCGCTTCTTAATTTTTCAGAGGACGTGATGAAGTGAATTTTGACTGATGTTTCCTGAAAGCTGCAACACGTGTCGCCTTTACCGGGCTGGCGAGGCCCTGGCGTCTGCAGACGTGTCGCTTGATGTGCCCCTCCGATACCGCTCCGCCACTTAATAAAATATCACTTCTGCTTTGACAGGAAGCCTTAATTGAGTCCCTTGTCAGTTTTATCAAACTGTGTATTATCGTCATTTGAAACTTTTTTTTCCCTATTCCCTCCCCTTCTCTATCTCTAACTCGCTCTATCCCTTTCTCCCTTTTCCTCGGTCTTATGAAATATGCTAGCAGGCGTATCCTCGGTAACTTTGTTTAGAGAGCAAGAGAGCGGGGGAAAGACGGAGAGATGGAAGAGAAAGACAAACCTCAAAGGCCATCTTGTCATCGGATCCATAATTCAAGCTCATGATTTTAATTTCCCTCTGTTCCTTCAAAGGGCTGTGGAGAAGCTGCAGCGGGCTGGTAGTTAGCTTGGTAGCTGCATTTGAGATGAGGTGAGTGTTCTGTCCCCATGCCTGTACTACATAATAGGCATGGAAATGTGCAGAGAAGAAAGAAACATCGCAACTTCCTCTGTGAACTCGCACAAATCCACACTGCGGGATGTTTACAAACACAAAAAACCCTGACGATATTCTTTTTCCGTGTCGAACCAACACCGGTCTGTGGGGATATTGTGGCATTCTCGATTACAGACAAAAACACAGTAACATAGAGAAATGGATTAATGAAACATTTCAGCTTCCTTTAGTTGTATTGTATGGTTTGATCACAATCATCTGTGGACTATAATACATATTCCCTTCTATCAGAGTTAACAGTAGGCTACACAGAAGCAGGCTAGTGCACATCCAACTGGGCCTGTTGCTAGGAAGTCAGCCAGTGTATTTGGTGCGGCTAAACCATAGCGAGTTGTTTGTTTTGAAAGATGTAGGCTACACTGGACTTCAAACAACAAACAGGTTGCAGGTCGTGGGCAGATGAGCTCCTTTCTTCTTCTCTCTCCTCTGGTTCCGTCTGTCTCCCAGTTTCTCGACTATGTGTGTGTTACTGTGTGCTGTGTGTTGCTTTCTGCCATGCTGTGGCTGTCCCCCTAGCTATATTCTGGTCCCCATGGAGATGCTGCCCCCCCCCCACACCCCCAACACACACACATACACACCTCCTCCCCAAGTCCCTCCCTTTCCTTTGAAGGCACAGGGAACTCCTTGCTCGTCTCTCTCTCACACACACACAGCAATGGGGGCTGTTTTGATGTCAGCATTGCCTTTTTCCTCGCTTTCCTCTCTTTTCCCCCTTACCTCTCTCTCTCTCTCTCCCTCCATATCCCTCTCTCTCTCTCTCTCTCCCTCCATCTCCCTCTCTCCCGCTCTCTCCCTCCGTATGAAGCTGAGGGTCTGGTGTGTGCTTACAGGACTCGGTAGCGTCACTGTTCTTCTCAGCGAGCCATTTGATCATTAATTTATCACAGTTCCAGCAGTTTGTTTGACAGGTGCAGGGGCTTTCATCTGGTAGGGTTTGGCAGTGCCAGGCGGACACCTTGTGAACGGCAGACACGGGAGCCACCTTCCCTTTCTCTCTGGCTGGGTCTGTTTGCCTCAGTTGCACACGCACACACACGCGCGTATGTGAACGCTTGCAAACACACCTAAATGCACGTGCACACACACACATGTGAAGATGTGCTATACCGCTGGCCTGTCTTGACCAGCACAATCCACTTCTTACCTGCTCCTTCTCCCTCTCTCTGTCTCTCTTTCTCATTGACTCTGGTTCTTCAAGAACAGTTCCGTTTTCTGAGTCATCCTCATTACTCACTTTCTCATGTTGAGGCAATTCTCTTATTTCCTCATACTGTGAGTAACATTGTTGCATAAATGTTGGATGCCTAGTCTACACCAATGGCCTGCAGGCTCTCTCCCTCTCCCTCTCCCTCTCCTCCATACCAGGGATCAAGGCCCGTCGGAGCACCTCTTAAGACAGTAACTTCCTGGGCTATTTTGGCATCAAAGCTTTGAGGCAACGAGAGGCTAACTCTCTGAAGTCGACTTGTGAAGAGGGCCTGCCCTGGCCCTATCTGTGTGTGTGTGTGTGTGTTTGTGGGGTTGGGGCGGTGCAGGCAAAGTGTGGCCTGAGTCTGGGGAGAGCACTTCAGAAAGCGTCCAAGGAGAGATGTGGGGTTCAGGGGAGTGGAGGCGAGACAGGGCAGGACTAGCCCCTCAGTAGTCCAGCCAGGAGTGAGACACACAGGGGATTCAAACTCAAAACCCTTCCCTTCAAATCCAAACTCTCCCCCGGTGAGGGAGCCGAGCGCTCTCTTCACTATTAAACCCAGACGCACACGTGCTTCCCGGTTCACGAACTAAAGCTGGGCGCTGGGTTTGCAACCAGCCGGCAGATGAGGTTCTAGGCCCCTTGCAATGTGTTAAAGCAGTACGCACGCAATGAGAAGCAGGTACACACGCACACACACACACACATGAGAAGCAGGTACACAAGCACACACACACATGAGGAGCAGGTACACACACACACACACACATGAGAAGCAGGTACACACGCACACACTCACCCCCCGTTGACTGGTGTCCAGATGAGGTCAGGCGCGAGTAAGCCGACCACATGGACTCATGACTGTGAATCTGTACGATCTGGCTAGTCACTACAAAACACAGCTCTCCTCCGCTCTGCGATTCATCTGCTGCCAACCTCAAGTTATTCATCTGGAAGGAATCTGCATTCATCATTGTATTTTTAATCACACCAAATAGATAGACAAAGGAATGCCTGAGGGACAGGGGAAGAATATGCAATTCCCTGAGCTGAGATGGTATTCCTGCCCGCTTTGCCAAACATTCCCCAAATTGACTTTGAATGAATTTATTTTTAATGTGAAGATGATGCTCTACCAGGGAGAATACAACAGGGTGTGTGTGTGTCTGTTTGAGGGTTCGTGTGTGTGTTTGTGGGTGTGGTTTGTGGGTATATGTATTTGTCGGTGTGTGTGCCCTGCGTGTGCCTCATGTTTGTGTGTGGGGGAAAGAGAGAAAAAGAAAACAATGGAAAAAGTGCTATAGACACAGAACGGGTGGGGGAGAGAGGGCAGAATGTATTCAGTGAAAGAGTTTTCCAACCTCATAAACACCTCCACGATAGAACGTACATGTTTGTGTGTTTGTGTGTCTCCTCCACCCTGACAGGCCATGCTGACGAGTACCTAGTGAGGACTTAATGACTCAGGCCTTATCTCATCCAACCAATCTGGCTCCGCTGGTTGAGTCTAGCCAACCCATGATTCAAACGAGCAGCCTCATCTCCCACCATCCTCCTCCTCCTATTGTATTTATTAATAAATTAATGATCAGCTCTGCACAGTTCCAGCCTAATTGAGTCCCATCGCTGTGCCTAAGTAGGACACGTTTGAATCAGACAAATGGAATAGCATCCGGATGGGATTCCTTTGGGCTCTGCCTTGGCCCCCACACCCAGGAACACAGGGCTTTGTTAGCACTCAGGCTGAGAACACTGCTGACACTGTTTCAGATGATGCCATGCAGGGGACACGCGAGAACACAGAGATATGTGCAGATGATCTGTTGTTTTGGTCTTTTTCCATCCAGCCCAGGTTGCAGGTGGTCGGACGATCGAGGGAGAGGGGCCATCCCAGCCTCCCTGCAGAGATGAGGGCTGTCAACACGTCACACACACACACACACACACACTGCCCTCCTCCATACAAACAGATGTTATGCGAAGGGGAGGGCCAGCCGTAGCCTAATGCCATTACATTAAATTTTAAACAACGTTATGCAAATCTGAAACGATGGCAGATTACCTCCTTGGGATTTTGACGAGGGAGTCGTCAGTTCTCATTCCAACAGTCCTGGATAACGTCCCAGCCGTTGGAGGGGAAGGGTACTGCAGGGCGTGACGGCGCCTGCCGTAAGTGAAAGAGGGACCTTGATAAAAGAAACATGTGTTTGCCATTAAAATCCTCTTATTCAACATTGAAGGGTGTGATGATTCATCCACTGATACAGGAGACAGGTCTGGGGTTCTGGCTAGCAGAGAGCTGAGGAGCACACAGGTTTCCCAGCATGCATCATTCTGGAGAGGAGGGGGAGAGGATGTTCTCTCTCCTGCCTGCCTGCCCCGTCGCTCAGTTCGGGAGAGGGTGTAGTTCCACAGAGCATGGCATGGACTCCGCCCGCCGGGCTGATCTTGGTGGAGTCCATACAGGAGCGGGAAGGTGGGGAGAGAGGGGGGAGGAAAGGGGGAGTCCATACAGGAGCGTGAAGGTGAGGAGAGAGGGGGGAGGAAAGGGGGAGTCCATACAGGAGCGTGAAGGTGGGGAGAGAGGGGGGAGGAAAGGGGGAGTCCATACAGGAGTGTGAAGGTGGGGAGAGAGGGGGGAGGAAAGGGGGAGTCCATACAGGAGCGTGAAGGTGGGGAGAGAGGGGGGAGGAAAGGGGGAGTCCATACAGGAGCGTGAAGGTGGGGAGAGAGGGGGGAGGAAAGGGGGAGTCCATACAGGAGCGTGAAGGTGGGGAGAGAGGGGGGAGGAAAGGGGGAGTCCATACAGGAGCGTGAAGGTGGGGAGAGAGGGGGGAGGAAAGGGGGAGTCCATACAGGAGCGTGAAGGTGGGGAGAGAGGGGGGAGGAAAGGGGGAGTCCATACAGGAGCGGGAAGGTGGGGAGAGAGGGGGGGAGGAAAGGGGGAGTCCATACAGGAGCGTGAAGGTGGGGAGAGAGGGGGGAGGAAAGGGGGAGTCGGGGGAGAGACAGAAAGAGACTGTCTGCCCTGCTCTCATTCTCAGGTGATTTTTTAAGGGGCTTTCAATTAGTGCTGTTTTCTCTGGGGCCCCGCAGGCAAGTGCATGTCAGAGAAGCCCCCCCCCCGCCCCCCCTCCCCCTTTTTGCCCTCCTCTGCGGGCCAAGAGCACCACCAGGCTCGCAGAACAGCCAAACTCAATATTGTGTTAGGGACAGAGCCATTCATTATTGAGCAAACAAAGTCCTGTCTGTCTCCGATGCTTTGGGCCAACAATTAAAGACATCACACGGGCGAGGGGGTGGAGAGAAGGAGGAGGGATGCAGGCATATAGGGGCACCCAGCGTTATGAGAAGGGAGGCCATCAAATATTGATGAATCTAATTGAGGTTTTAGTCTCTACAAAGCTCCTGATGAGTGAAGTGGTATTGTTGTTCATCCCAAAGTACAGTGTTTGGATCGAGACGGTGAGGGAGGTTTGGGGGAGGGCAGTCTTGTGTGTAAATGGCATGTTATGTGCAACACGCTAACTATGGGCACTGACATGTTCTGGATGGAGCCATCCAGAGACAGGAAACACGAGCGAGAACGGCACGCCGCCATGGACATGAGATATCTCAGCAATGTCCTGACCATACTAGGATTACTCCCTGACACTTAAGCTTTATGTTTCAGTACCTGATGGGATTCGGACATTTCTGTGTGGTTATTCCTTTACGTTGACTCATCACTTGAATCTTCATTTTTAACCTTATCTATTGTAGGGAAAAATACATCTATTTGTTTTGTCTTTGAGGTCCAGCTCCAGTTTATATTTTAATACTGCCGTTTACTTTGGAAGCTACTTCTTCAATTCTGTTTCTCCTGTTCCCCGTGACAGCACACTGACGAAGGCAGCTTTAATTTGGAGCAAAACAACTTGAGAATATTGATTTCAAACGTATACTTCTCTCTCCTTGAAAGCACTGCTGTACGGAAACCTGCAGTCTTCAATTAAACCGGGGCTTGTAGGTGTGTGTGTTTTCATTTGGGCACGCTGTTCGCCCGAAATGATACATTAAAGGCTGTGTTTTACTTCAATCAGACTGCGAAAACATACACACAGACCTAAGTGTCTCCTGCAGGGCTTCTTTGCTGGCACACAGACCCCAGCCATGAAGCGTCAGACAGATGGGCGCTATTTATCTTAGAATTAGAACCATGCTCCCTGCTGCAGAAAGAAAAACCCAGCCTTGCTTCGTTCTGAAGAAGACACGCGCACCACAAGGCCCTGGAATGTTCCGGTGTCTGTCCACCGTCACACAGGGGCCGCTCTCACCTTCTTCTCTTTTTTTCCCGACCGATCTTTCATTACAAGCCAGAGATTAATCTCCCACAGCCCTGTCTCTAACCACACTGTAATAGGGCCTGTGAGTCGCTCGAGACAGGGATCCAGAGCGTGTAAACTCAATGTTCTGTTTATTTGGACTTGTG
The DNA here is from genome assembly GCA_903064625.1 of Mallotus villosus. NCBI lineage: Eukaryota > Metazoa > Chordata > Actinopteri > Osmeriformes > Salangidae > Mallotus > Mallotus villosus. The sequence goes on from CAEFZP010001011.1 coordinate 40,533, forward strand.
GTAAAAAAATATATATAATACAAAAAAAAACCTTGGTGATACATTTGATCTTATTTGGTGAATAACCAATCCCTGTGGAGAGGCTGATCCCTCTAATACCGGGGCCTATTCGGGCCCTGATCTCGGGCTTAGGGCCCCGCTGCAGCGCCGCGTACGCTGGGACCGGGGACGTGGAGAGCCCGGCTTGTAACCCTCCATCCCAGAGGCTTTGGAAGTCATCCCGCTAATGCAGACATGACTAAAGCTGCCTATCATCCCAGCAGAATGACATCGCACGGCTCCCAGACTTAACTCTTACAAAGAGCTTTAATATCTTAGATGTGTCATGTATAATGGAGGTACATGTTCTCTGCTTCGGTGCAACTGTTCCCCCCGCGCGCTCCCCTAACAAGGCTGGTGCTGGAGCATGCTGCTAGTGGAGGACCGAGCGCTTCTCAACGTCTGGGTGTTTTGTTGGTTCTGTGGGAGGATAAGAGCCAAGATGATATCACTTAGCTGAAGCCATTGCCCTCTGGCTTTGAGATACCGCCGAGTTGAACTCTGTGCGTGCGTGAGAGAGACAATAAGAGAGAAAGAGTATGTCGGGAGAGAGCGTAAGGGAGAGAGAAGAAATAGAGAGTGTGTTTTGAGTTTTTGCTGAAAAGGGAATGAAAGCACCCCTAGTGGTGTGTCCAGAGAACTGCCTGAGAAGCTGAAGCTGTGCTGTGCAGCTATGATGGCAACTCATGTTGAGGAAAAATCTACATTTTGCAAATGTATTAATATACAAACAGTCATCTTGCTGAGCACTGATGTTGAGTACTGTGTGTGAATGTTGTTTTTCTGTGCAGCCGTAGATGAAATGAAGTACTTGAAAACACAGACTTAATTTGTGTTGTTAAAACACAAATAAAAACTGTTAAAACAGTTCAAATCTGTTGATTCTACGAGTGTGACGATCGATTGTATGTCTATTTCAGTTCTACTGCCTTTTGTTAAAAAGTTAAAAAGGTTTTTGCCCACTAATGGGCTTAACTGCGTGCGCTGTTAAAGAGATGCAAGCAAAGTGTTTGGCTGCATCCAACATGGGTTGTCTCTCGGTCTGTCCTCAGTGTGAGCTGCACACTTTCAGAAACACACTAGTGTATTACATCTTCATCATTGGCCCATACAGATAGACGTTGATGTCATAATGAGCGCTTCTAGCTGTTTAGCTGTTATGTCTAGACACACACACACCACACACACACACACACAGCAAGATGGATCCTTACACAAACCTGTGTGTATGATAGGGGTCCATAGCCCCCCATTGAACCTGTCACTGATCCAACCCCCACCCAATAATCCAGGTCTGCTATGATGTGTGTGTGTGTGTGTGTGTGTGAGGGACAGGGCCCCATTAGGCTGTGTTAATGGGGGTCCAGGGCTGGACACAAGGTGTTCCATCATCTCCTGCACCCCCTGATATGGCGAGCTACCAGGAAATGAATGGTCTCCCGGACGGACATACTGATAAGCCTATGATGACTTGTTATCTGCACTCCGCCTTCCATTTGTTTTGATCTTTAAGTGTTGGTTAACGGGGGGTGGGCAGGGGCGGGGGAGGGGGGCCTGCATCCTGATGAGCTGGCTCTAAATTGATTAGCTGTTGTTTGCGAACGCGCCGTCGCCACGCCGATCGTATCAGGGAAACTGTCAGGACCCCGGCTATTCCAATTGCATCGGATTTAACGAGGACGGGAGCAGGAGGAGGAGGAGGAGGTGTGCACATTACCAACTCGATACCATCGCATTTGTCAGCATGATCCTTTTTAAGTGCATTTCAATTAGAGGGGCGATTCTGTGATTGTATTATGCTCCGGCTCGGCGGCGAAGCGCTCACCGCTGGTAGAACAAGGCCCGTCTAATGTACACAATTTAATTTCCTTAATTGAGCTAACGCGCTTTTCATATCCTAATTCCCGGAATCATCTTTGATTCCTGCGTCCGCGGCGCCGGGGGTTTTAATGAAAGGGGGCAGCCGAAAAAACAGCTGTTACAACCCTGATTAAGTCATCCGCATAACATCTGCATTTATGAGGGTGTTAGCCGGCAGCCCGGCCCTTCATCTACTTTGGCCAATTATCTTCAGTGGCTGACTGTGGAAATAAAAGTTATTAATGTGGAAGTGTTTGTACCCGCCCCCCCCTTCTCACCACCACCAGCCACTGTCACAGGGCTTTGTTTAAACGGAGGACTTTCGCTATTGACACAATGACACCTGGAGTCTTCTTGGAATAAATGGGAGCTGGCTTACTTTGTTCTTTGTTTAAACTGTCTGCATAAGCTATTTGTGCGAGGGTACCCCTCAGAAGGAGGCCACAGACGTGTGGAGCCAATCCTGTTTCCTCTCGTGAGTGGAGGGTAATTGATTATGCTGTTACACACGCACACGCACACGCGCGCACACACACACACACACACACACACACGTACGTAGTGTGTCTCCCATACCTGGCAACCTCACACAGTGTCGCTGGAGCTCCAGCAGAGAGCCTCATAGCCCGCTACATTGTGAACAGAGAGTACTGACACACACACACAAACACACACACACTTTTATCAGGAATTACACAGAAGAGGGTATCAAATGATAGCCCTCTCTCCCTCCCTCCCATCTTCCCTCCTCACCCTCCTCACCCTCCTCTCCCCCCCTTCTCCCTTTCTCCCTTATCCCCTCCGCTCACTCACTCCCTTCCTTCCCTCCTCCCTCACCTCCTTCACGTCGATGCGGTCATCTGTCCTTTAAGAGGGGGTGAGTCAGTCACCTGCCGCTTGGCCCCTCATCAGATGACACGCGGCAGCACAGCATGGCTGTCAGCGCCCTCCCCCCTCTCCCCTCTCCCCTCTCCTCCTCCCCCCTCCCCAGATCAGGTGGTGTCTCAGCCTTGCATGACTCACTTTCTCCTGTGCCCACTGTGGGGGGGGAAAAACAAAACTGATTACACACAATCAGGATGAAGCCATAACCTATGGTCAGAGGACAACCAGACGGGTCAAATCTCCTCTAACTTGGACTGTTTGTTCTGAGTGATTTAGACACCATGTTCTCTTGTTGGCACTGGCGAGCTGCGTGTGTTCGAGTGCAGCTTAGGGGACCCTTTAAGACATCTGCGAAGGTCACAGGGGTCAACCCAAGAGAGGGTGTCGCCAGAGGTCAGGCAGATGTTGTTTATGTGATTGTGTCGCAGCGATGTTATTCATTATGCGCCTCTGCGGTTGCGTAAGGGACGAGTATCTCTGACTCGCTGAGCCACGCCCTGTCCCCCCGCCGCAAATAGCACGCTATGTTGTCATTGTTGAGTTTCTTCTCTGTGGCAGCCACCGCTAAATGGCCCCTGCCACCGAGAGACACACGAACGCACGCTGGCAGTGCCCTTCATGTGGCTGTCCCTGAGCTTTGTTTCCCATTACAAGACATGATTTCATTTTTGTCTTTTTTCTCCCTTTCCCCTTCTCCTTTTCTCCGTGCATGGAGACTGTTTAAAGAGCATAGGTTGGTCGTTTTTTTCCTCAGGCTGTGCTGTGTGCAAAAGCCAACTGGAGATGTTGGCCTCACGGTTGTCCACGTGGGTCAGGTGTGTGGGGAAGGGGGGGGGGACATTCCACTACCCACAGGAACCCATCTGCCACAGCCTCGATTTCCCCTCGACCTCTATTCAGGGTGTGCAAATCAGCTTACGACCCGATAGCTACAGGCTACGCTAAATCTAGACGCTTAGAAACAGGGCAGGAATAACGCTTCCACTGGGGTTTTGATTGACATATTTAATGAACCCAGTGTTATTCAAAGACTTTTTCTCCATCGCTCTGTGTTTGGATGTGTGTGGTTTGAGTTCGCTGAAGGGAGTTATCTGTTCCGTCTGCTGGCGTTTGATGGGGCCTCAGTTATTCCCCGAGGCCGGGGGCTAGGAGGGCCGCTCGTCTAGACGCTCCCATCTTTAATGTGTCAAATGGCTCTCTGGCAGACTGGTGTAAGGTCCAGTGCCACGAGCCCCCTCCTCCAGCATCCTCTAGACAAGGTTTAGTGTGACGGCGACTGGTGGGGTGGGCTACCATAACCTGACCAGTACTCTTCTCTCTATATCCCTCTCTCACCACACACCACACCACACACACCACCACACCACACACACATGGACACACACTCACAACAGAGGTCCCCTAGTGTTGTGTTATTATCAGCTGAGTGTTATTACCCTCTTTGCACTGGAAAATATGCCTTGATTTTCATCGACCCGTCTCAAATCAATGCTTTTAAAAATCTTAGACACCTTTTACTTAAGAGCAAAAGCATGCATTTTATGTTTTGACATGGTTGTATTGATTGGGGTGGCGGAGAAAGGGTTGAGGGGGGGGGTGGGGGTGGAGGGGGGGAGCTGGGTGACCTCTCCGTCTCTCCCTTCCTCTTGATTTCATCTCTTTCATTTCATCCTCTTACTCCCTCCATCTCAAGCTGTACCTTTCTCTATCGCTGTGCCTATCCTCGCTCTCTCTCTCTCTCTCTCTCTCTCTCTCTCTCTCTCTCTCTCTCTCTCTCTCTCTCTCTCTCTCTCTCTCTCTCTCTCTCTCCCCATCGTCTTCCAGTGTCTGGTAACACTGCCATCCTTAATGGCTTTCCCCTGCTCCTTCTTCACTTCCCTTCTTCCCCTCCACCCCCTTCTCTTTTCTCTCCCTCACTCTCCCCCCCCCCTCTCTCTCTCTCTCCGTCTCTCTCTCTCCAGAGCCCCCTTGCTCTGTGCACTTTTCCCCACCAATCAATACTCTGTGCTCCCTGCCGACACCACCGTCACTCACATTTGGCCCGCTGATAAATTATGGATGGGCCTCTCACATCACATCTAAAATTTCTATTGTGTTTGTCAATGTGTGATCGATACTTCACCTCACCTCATCCTCAAAGCTCGCTCGGCCCCCTCTCCTCTTTCATCCCTATCTCTCCCCCTCTTTTCTGTGGGGGGGGGGTTCTTCTCTGGTTGTGTTTGTGTCTGATTTGGGTTTGTTCAAATGGAAGCGCCTCTGTCTGCAGTCTCCTGGGCTGGAGTGGAGCAGCAATCCCTAACAGACAACAGAGACTGTAATGTTTCAAATAAGAGGATCCGCCTTCACTCACCTCTCTCTCTCCCTCTCTCTCTCTCTCTCTCTCTCTCTCTCTCCCCCTCTCTCTTTTGTCTTCCCCTCGCCTCTCTCCTGCTCTTTCTTCTCGCCAACATGTCGTTAACATGTGTAGACATTGGCTTCAGACAAAATACCCGGGTTTGAGATCCGTGGTTTGTTGCCAGGTTTGAATGTGAATCCCCTTTCGACACAACCACATATGTCTGCGTCCCTGCAGGCACTGTTCAGACCCCTCTCTACCCTCTCTACCTGCTCATTGGACAGAAACTGTTTACCCAGTAAACACTTAAATACATGTTGGTTATGAAAGTAGTGAGAAGCAGAAAGAATGTTCCGGTAAACCCATCCCTTAGCTGCCAATCCAGAATCGGATGATTGGTCTAGCCCACAAGTCCCTCTCTGACGCTCACACAAACACACAGCTAAATAAAAACACACACACCTAAACACGTACACACACAGACACACAATCATTGAAACACATAGACACCCACACAAACACACTCATAATCCAGCAGACACACACCACACACACACACACACACGCTCTCAAACTCCCAACAAACACACAGCTAAATAAAAATACACACACCTACACATGTACACACAGACACACACTCATAGAAACACATAGACACCCACACAAACACACTCATAATCCAGCAGACACATACACACACATACACACACACACACATGCACTCTCACACACACACACACAGACGGGGTCAGAGTGGTGTCGGTAATGTAATGTAAGTGGCGTTGGGCTTATCGCAGCCTCGGGCTCAGCTGTGGGCTCAGACACGGAGCGCTGGCAGCATCTCTCGCCAGCCCTCCTCCCCTCCCACCTGCTCATGGAGGAGGAACAGTGTTGCCGTAGAAGTTCAGCACCATCTCTCCCCTCGTTTTCCATGACCACTTAACCCCTGACCTGGCCCAGGGAGTACAGGGCTGGAATGTGTCTGTTGGGACTGGGGAGCAGCGGGAGCAGATCCAGGAGTAGCCCCTGTGTGTCTGTTGGGACTGGGGAGCAGCGGGAGCAGATCTAGGAGCAGCCCCGTGTGTCTGTTGGGACTGGGGAGCAGCGGAAGCAGATCTAGGAGCAGCCCCGTGTGTCTGTTGGGACTGGGGAGCAGCGGGAGCAGATCCAGGAGCAGCCCTGTGTGTCTGGATCTCCACCTCCATAGAGGATGGAAGAGCTGGAAGACTCGACGTGGGTGCTGCGCCCCTTTCAGACACAGATCTCTTTCGCGATTATGATACGGCTCGCGTGAGGTTGGACTTGGACTCGCTGTGCAGATTTCACGGTTCCGTAGCCTTCCCCACTATTTTAGGTGCATCCGTGTGTGTGTTTGTGTGTGTGTATATGAAGTTGCTTTGTGAGTTCGGGGGTCTGCTCCTTGTCTGTCTGCGCCTCTGTGTGTGTGTGTCCCCTCCCGCCCCTGTCTGCACCTCCATGAGTGCCTACCCCATACCTCTCCACCCCCCCCACCCCCTCCCCCCCCCCGCCCCCGGGGGTGAGAATCGTCCAGCTCCTCTCAGCTGCCAGACACCCTCAGCCACGCCTCCGCTTTACACCAGGGTCCACCGCCAACGTCAGCCGCCAACACCAAGCCCCCGGCCCTGTGAAAGACGAGCCGCAGGCAGCCAGGGCAGGAAGGGGGAGAATGTCCTCCTCAGCAGGGTCACTGCGTCTTGTCTCCGCGTCCGACCTCGGGGGGCGGGTCATTTCCCTGGAGCTCAGACCTCTGAATGATTCCTTCCAGGTCACGTTTGAGTTAAAAGTGTTTGAAATGATGAAATGATGTTTCACCCCGTGAGATCATATTCGGCTGCGACTGATACAAACCATTTCTAGTATTGTGCTTGGTATTTGAGTTATATTTTACAGAGACATAGCGACATAGCACCAGCTGCTCCTCCCCAAATCAAATCCCCATGGGACGATTAGTATGTGGCGTGGCTGATTCATTCGATGTGATTGGTGCTTCTCACTGTACGTCTCCCTCTTGTTTGACCTCTCCCGTCAGAGGTCACTCCCCACTCCCCTCCCCTCCTCCTCCCCCCTCACTCTGCTTCTCTGTTCGTCCTCTTTAGGGCTGAGTCCTGTGTAAGAAGTGGTGTCATCCTCCACTCCCAACCTTCGCTTCGGATTTGCCTCTGAGCGCGTACAGACGGCCTGATTTGTGTGACAAACACAAATGCCTTTAAATTCCCCCAGCCCCCGGCTCCTTACCCCACTCATACCTTGTAATGCATTATTCACATCCTCCTACAACCAGTCCCCCCACCCCCCCCCCACCCTCAATCCTCACCCCCCCCCTCCTCCCCCAAATCCCTCCTCGGCTCTGGAAGGACAGCCGCACACGCCTCGGCTGGCAGAAAATCCATACGCCCTGACATCTTGCTTCAAACGGCAATTAACAGAAGCAAGAGGCGGATCTATTTTCTCTCATAATTGTTCTTAAGGGGAGGTGTTAATGATGTCATTATAAGGCAAGGTTAATTCCACCACAGGGGTTGGGTGAGGCGGCGGGTTGTGGAGCTCCGAGGACAGAAAGGCTGGATGTGGTTATGGAAGAGATACGACTCGTTGGCTCGTCAAGAAGTTCAGGCTGCCTGAGATGTCCAGGTTTAATCCACACGGCGCATGTTACAAATCAGGCCTTGTTGGCTGTGTTTAACGCTGATATCGGAGGACTCGAGAAGTCGGCTCATTGCGGGAGGCCGGCAGGAAGCAGCGTTGCCAACAGCTTCCTCTCTTCCGCTCTCAGTAAGGTCTTTATAAGGCCTCCCCTCTCTCTCTCTCTCTCTCTCTCTCTCTCTCTCTCAATCGACAGGTGAGAATTATTTCCAACTGCCGTCCATGTCTCTTCCGTGTGAATGGTTCAGATCTCTGCAGGCTTATTGATTGTGTTGCCGTTGTTGTTGTTTGACCTCGGTTGCCATGGCACTGCGTGCACGCGTTGTCGCGCGAGGACGGATCGTCTTTGCATCGCCTCGGTGTCGTGCCGACGCATTAGCAAGCTCAGCACCCCCATGCTGGGTCTGGCCTCAGTCAGAGGCCAGCCGTCCTCAGCACGTCGCCATGACGCCTCGCCACGACGCCCCGCCGCCAGCCCAGACCGTCTACGTCCTCCTTTTGAGGGTGAAAAACGAGAGCTGTCATGTTGTAATCGTGTAAGAACTGTGCACGGTGTCACTTTCTGCAATTAAGGGGAGGTGCTGTGACCGAGTGCGGTAAATCCAGGATAAGTCTGCAGCTATGAGGGGGTGTAGTGTCTAGGGTACGGTGTGTGTCTGTGTGTGTATGTGTGTGTGTGGTTAAGTGTGTGGGTTGTTTATGTGCGTGCTGTGTGTGCGTGCATCGGTGTGTGTAAATGTGAGTGTGTCTTTGTGTATTTGTTGGTTCGGCTAAACGGGGAAGGGGAGGGTTAGGATGGGTGGAGAGGGCCAAAGAGGGGTGACAGAGGGTGTGGAGCACCAGGGAAAGAGGGCAAGGAAATGGTGAGGATGGGTGCAGCGAGCCAGGGAGGGTAAGGTAGGCTGGGGGAGGGGAGGGCCTCTGGGAGTTAGAAAGGTCGGAGGGGGCAGGAGGGGGTGGGAAGGGTGGATTGTCGGGGAAGGTTGAAGAAGGCAGGGCTGCAGGCTCGAAGCCTCGGAGCGCAGAGTGGGCGCTGAGAAGGGTCGAGTGTTGTCGATGTCGGCAGAGCGGGCTGAGGTCTGGGGAGGGCTCCAGAGGTGGCACAAGGCAGATCTTTGTGGGGGGAAGACAGATGAGGTGAGCAGGGCAGCCTGTCACTGACGCAGGAGTAATGACGGGGCCAGCCAGCTCCCTCCAAGCATTGACATTGTTTTACAGTTGTTTGGGTTTGGGCGGCCTGTGTCTTAATGAGGTGTTTGGAGAGTTGTGTTGTGCGAGCATGTGGGTGTGTGTGTTGGCATGCCGACGCAACTTTAGCCGCTCAATGAAATCTTATAGGGGCCCTGACAGAAGCACTCACAAACACATCCACATGCTACCTGCATCATATAACATAGGAAGCCTCTCCAATCTCACTACAGTCACAAATATAGCCATACAAACATTCACAAACACACACACACACACAGGGAGCCTTGAAGAGGGCCAGAATTAGAAGGCATATTAGATTCGACTGCATCCTTCGCACACGACCGTTCACGACACACCACCACCATGCACAGAAGTCAAGTTTCACCCAGACCCCCCCAAACTCCCCTCCTCCCGTCCCCCTCCCAGGACCCCCCCCCTCCCAGGACCCACGCCTCCTGCCTTCCACGCAGTCGTCAATTTACGCCCCAAATAGATTGTGTCACTCCCGAGTTATTGATGTATAATGCATTTTCACCGGGGCGCTTTTTTCCTTCAACATCATTGAAATCCTCTTTAATATTAAGCAGTCCACGTCGGCTTCTTTGTGACAGAATGAAAGCGGTACAGAGACGATCAAACGGGCGCTTGTTTCAGGTCACGTCTCCGCTGCGTCTCTGTCAGGAGCGCCCCGGAGAGGGCCGGGGGGAAACCAGAACGCCGCACACTCTGGGAGGAAGAAATCCCTCTGCAAAAAAACCGACAGCAGACATCGCCGCTCGCCCCGCCCCGCCCCTCCCTGTCCCTCCCCCCAGCCCACGGCCCAGAGGGGCTGGAAGGGAACGTGCCGGAAATGAAACTCCCATCGCGGCGTCCGACCCCGACGCTCCCGAAGAAGCCGTCCGGTCGCTCGCGTCGCCCGTCGTCTTCGCCACGTCTCTGCGCCGTTTCGTTCGTTCCGGGAAAGGGGCCGTTCAACGTGACGCTCGGAGCGTGCCCTGGAATCGACTCGGGGGCAATTTAAGCAAATGATCCCCTCTGCTAACTTTAACAGGAATCAAACAGTCCCAAAGAATGCTGCTCTCTAATCAGCGTGAGTGATGAGGCAGGACCCTGTAGTTTGTGGTGACCGCGTGTGTTCACAGACGAGGGACTGGACTGGGACCAGGAACACCCTGGTCTGTGACACCAGACTGACGGATACCACACAAGAACACACAAACACTCCCACGTCCCCCACAAATGGACCTGATACAACCGTGAGCAGATAAATGGACCTACTCTTCTCGCTTTTCGACCAAATGTAGATTGATTCCTCGACCGACAAGACGGCTCGCTGTTGACGAACACACTCCAAACTCCAAGCCCCCCCCCCTACTCTAATTTACCACCACACCCATATCTGCCAAGCATTAGTTATGTTGTGTTTCACCAGCTTTTTGACACATACACAAGTGTGTATCCTTCACACGCCCAGCTTCCAGGTGTGTGTGAGACGCGGGGGGCTCTGTCAGTACCCTCCTGCAGGGGGAGGGACACCTATCCCTGGGGACGTTCCTGCTTGTCTCTCCCTGAGAGCTCAGCTTCATCCATACCTCGCTTTGACAGGTTTAATAAACTCCCTGTACTAAGTCATTGTACAGACAAGCACGCAGCGTGTACCGTGACTTGGGCCTAACAGGGGGGAAAGGATGTGAAAGAGATGGGGTGATACTTAGAAACCTGGAGGGAAGGTTGCTGCAGCAGAGGTGTTTCTCACCTCAGGGATGAGCTCTTAGGAATAAGGAGAGAGCTTCTGGAAGCTTTCCTTTCCTCCCAGTATTCTCATTGGTGTGTGTGTGTGTGTGTGTGTGTGTGTGTGAGAGGGAGTCTGTGTGTGTGTGTGTGTGTGAGAGAGAGAGTCTGTGTGTGTGTGTGTGTGTTTGAGTGTGTACCTGCATGCCTGCACACTGTACATGGCTTTTATGTGCTTCCCATGTTTCATATGTATTCCGAGTGGCCATCACGATTGATTTTGAAGCGGTATGCTGCAAAACACCGCAGGCCAACTAACGTGCTCAGGGACAACACAGACAAGCGCTCGGAAATATGACACAGCCTTCACGTCGAAAACCACTGAAAACAAGAAAGGAAGAGTGTCAGAAAGAAGATACAATCGGGTTTGTTTCTTCCTTCTTCTTCAGTCTCTCTCTTTCTCTTCTCTATCTCTCTCTCTCTCTCTCTCTCTCTCTCGCTCTCTCTCTCTCTCTCTCTCTCTCTCTCCTCTCTCTCTCTCTCTATCTCTCTCTCTCTCTCTTCTCTCTCTCTATCTCTCTCTCTCTCTCTCCAGCATGTTTCAGCAGCCTCTCCTCATGTCTTCCTCGTCACGTTTCTCAATCTCTCAGCCCTGTGATAACCAGGGCCAGACTTGAAAGAAAGTCTTAAAGGACGCAGGCTTATACACTGTGCCAGATTTTGTTAAATAACCGGGAAATGTTGGTGCCAATTCATTGGTAATTGTCCCTTCTGGCACAGTGTGTTGAAAGTCTTGGAGCAGTCTAAGCTCAAGATCACTGCAAGTGTTAATCTTCTTATACTTAAGGTATCAGGTTTTCTTTTGATGTCGCTAAACATGTTGACTCCTATCTCTGCAGAGAAGGCAATCCAGACATAGCTAAGAGCAAGAGGAGTTTTGTCTGTTTCTTGAGCTACCAAGAATTCAGGATTGTGCTCCTCTCTCAAGGTTCATTATAGTGCAAACAAACCTTGGAAGAGAAAGATCCAGAAGAAAAGAAAAGATCAGTCTTCCTTTCCTTTGGACAGATCCCGTTGAGTGTAAAACGGCCCGTTACATTTTTTATGATGAGAAATCAGATTTCAATCTTTTGGGGGACTGGCTGCTATAATACACACCAATGCTGTTATTGGAAGCTGCTCTGTCAATTGCACTTTCAGATAAACAGCAAAGACAGCCTCTTTCGAAGGGTGAATAATTTCGTGTGTAATTAATTTGTTGGGCCCCCAGGGCTTTTGCAGTGTGTGTGTGCATATGTGTGTGTGTGTGTGTGTCTTATGCTGTCAGTGATGGGTTCTGTTCAGGTGTTGATACTGGTGACCACAGAGAACCAGTCACTGGGGAATCTCCCCCAGGGACGCAGGTGGGGAGACCCAGTCAGCATGCACCGGTCTGGGGCACCGAGCCCCAGGTACGCTGGGTCCCCCTCGGGGTGCTCAGGTGAGCCTCCGTGATCAATCACTCACACTCGTATGTCAGGTTCGATTGGGGCTGCAGTCAGTCAGGCCCCAGGTGGTGGAGGATAGGTGCACAGGGCGTGAGAGCGGGGCTAGCTGCCACATGTGGAACAACACTGATCCACCACACAGGTGGAGATTTGTCAAGGGCTCAAGTTTAAGAGCTCATCTCAGAATTGTGTGTGTGTGTGTGTGTGTGTGTTTGTGTGCGTGCGGGTGGACGTGTGAACGTTTGCATGTATGTGTGCATGTCTACGCGGATGCATTCTTGTACCGATTGCGGTTGTGTCTGCAGGGGGTGTGGGTCTTGTATCGTGTCAGTCTAGGTGGGGATGTTTACTAGAAGGCACACACGCAGGCCTAAAACACTGACAACATGAAGCAGTCCCCCACCTCCGCCCCCACCCCCCAGACACTCAGACAGTCCCCTTCTCTCTCTCTCTCCCTCTCTCTTTTATTTCCACATTGTAGAACAAACTCCTTACACTGAGCAATCAAAAGCAAATGTCTCCATGCCTGGAGGGACTCTTTAAATGAGCGTCCTGGGAGATTTATGGTGGAGTTTAGAACTTAATTGTGTGGGTTTGTTATTGGAAAGAGACAGGTGTGGACTGAGCAGGGGCATGTTTTATCAATTTGGCTCTCTGTCTCTTTATGTATTTGAGGGTATTCGGTAATAAAAGCTGTGTTTTACTGTAATTCCACTTTTGATTTAGTGGTGTGTATGTCTCTGGCAGGCCACGCAGCAGTGAAGCGTCCCTCCCCATGTGACTGTGTGTGTGTGTGTGTGTCTGTCTGTGTAACTGGACTGGTTTGAACCCCAGGACAGGGGCCTGTTCAACTCACGGCCACACAGCAAGTTCAGAGGGACAGCAGGTTGGAGAATAGGCTGGGGGATTGAGGGTTGAAGGCTGGAAAACATACAGCATACTGTACGTCTGCTGACAAAGCCATTCTTTTAAAAGTTTTCAGACAAGGCCAAATGACTGGCAAACAGTCACAGCTACCAGGGCTAGATTCTGGCCTGGAAGTGTGGACCGGTATTGGGTTGATAGACTGGCATCACTCAAACCCACTCACAGCATGCGGGGTCACACCAAAGCTGGCACTGAGAGCTTTAACACACAGACGGCACTCACATTATCCAGCTAATGATGGAATTACAGCGCTGAGTCACCATGTAGCTACATGTAAGCGCCGCGGAGAAGAGAGGGCGGCAATAGATTATCGTCTGAGAAAAGAGCCACTTTCCCAGGAAAAGCAGCTGTCATTGAGAAAGAGAGAGAGAGAGAAAGGAGAGACCGAGAGAAAAAGAGAGAGAGAGAGAGAGTAAGAGGCAAAGGGTGAGGCAGAGAGAGGAGGAGAGAACATAAACTCCTGAGAATGGAGGTTCCGAAACAGTGTAATTATGTCTCTCTATAAAACACTCAATACTGTCATTATCATTGAGTCATTCGTCCACGCTGGAGGAAGACTCTGTGTTTAAAGTGGAGTTCCATCACAGCCTGAGGTGGAGACAGCAGTTGACTGTTTACAGGAACAGCAGAAACTGCCTGTCCTTACACAGGCTGAGTCAATAAACAGGCCAAGTCAGTCATAGATGGACCAGTATGAGTGTATGTTTGTGTCTGTATGTGCATGTAATTATGTGTGTGTGTGTGTGTGCACACAATGTAATGTGTCTGAGCTCTAATGCTGAGAGGGTGGAAGTGGGAGGCTGGTGACTGCAGGCCTCTCTGTTGCGGTGACTCTGTGTAAACTTTGCGGTCGCTGTGTTTTCTTACTCTTTGCTTTCAGAGCGAGCGTCTGAAAAGTTCATATTTATAATGGCAACTCCGGAGGAGCCATAAATTCACAGGGTTGTATTTTTATCCCCTGTACATAATGAAAGTTCCAGAGGACAAAACAGTCCGAGGGAGGGTGGGGGTGAAGGGGAGGGGGCGGGGGAGAGGAGGGGTTTGGGGGGGGGGTGGCGGGAGGTTGTGGTTTGCGAACACAGGGTGCAGCTCTAGTGGACGGGTATCCGTTTGGGGGGAAAAGCAATCCTGGGACGTGTTCCCCTCGGCCCGAGCCCCTGATTAAAGGAGCGATTATTAGCGTCAACAACGCGCGACACAACGACCGCCTTCGCCCCCCCCGAGAGAAACCCGACCAAGACGTCGCCGCGTCTGAAAGATTCTCCGGCGAAATGGCTCCAAGTTCAATTACACGTTACAAGCCTTGTGACAGTTTCCATTGTGCAATGCTCGCTCTAACAAGGCTGGGCTAAATCGGCCGGCCACTCCTGTGTTCGCACTGGAGTCGGTGTGCCGAGACAGGAGGGGAATGGCTCTGGACAAGAGGCCCTCTTAACCATTCTATTATGGTAACACATACCGGTGGAGCTGCAGACACCTGAGAGGCATATCCAGACGGCCAGAGGCCCTCCAGCGCTGCTCACCTCCCTCCAGTTCCACCCCTCCTGTACTTGACGCTTGTCAAACTGTTGTGGCTCTATTGCTATTGTGTTGATTGTGGGAGCCAGAGTTTAAAGGAGGGGAGATTATCTGCTGGGTTCGCTGCCCTGGGGTGTGGGCCTGTAACGGAGACAAAAACAGCCCTGGCTTTTATCTCTGTTTGGAGGGCGACAACACGTCATTATACACGGATGACGCAATGCTCTTTATATGTCTCTTATGTAAGATGGCGTTATTAACTCTTGAACATGCTAACATATTTTGATTCTGTATCGACGCTCGCAATGGATCCATATTACCTCTCCTTCCCTCGGTGTCAGAGTTTGAGAGCGAGAGGCAGCGAGAGAGAGCGAGAGAGGGGAATGAAGAGTGAATCCCCTGTTCAGTGAGATGACTGTGGTGGCGGTGGTGGTGGGAAAAGCTGGAACCAACCCTGTTAAAACACGAAAACATTCCCTCTTCAAACCACCGTGACTGAGTAGATTAGGCCCCATCCACAGCAAAACAATCCTATTTCCCAAAGATATCCGAGGCATTTAATTCCGAAACAATGGCGGCTGGCGTGCGGCAACGCCTTTTATTGTGTGCCTCTTCATGGCTATTCTAGGAGTCACTGTACAAAGTAAAGTCAATGAGCGCTTCAATGAAACGGGTCGAGATGCACACCAAATAGATTTACGCCGCGCTTAATTATTCCCGCAGATGTTCCTCTCATGTGTCTACACCCATTAAAGTGGAGCGAGTCGGGCTGAAGCCGGAGAAACACACGTGTTCTCCCGGAGCCGCCGAGCCCACAGCCTTTGTAGAAGCCATGTCGCTCATCACACGCGGATGTATCCATATTTCATTGGGACATGCATATTTTACACAGTGCCATCCTCAGTGTGTGCCACTGCTTTGTTCGCGGTGGAGAAGGAGCGGGAGCGGGAGGGGGAGGGGGGCATGACGTTTGCGTGGGATTGCCCCCTGACTGCGACCGGACAGACCTGAATGGGTTCTGACGGAGGGAGAAACGGCTAGTTCCCTTTGATGGCGGTGGAGAAAGGGGTCTCCGGACGCACGTGCTCCTCAGATGTGCTGTCACCCGTCTGCTCTGACTGAGAGGGATCTCGTGGTCACTGGCATTGTTGCCGCCCTGACAGGGAAGGCCGTCACGGATACAGACGCTTCCATCGCTGTATCTTTGTGCTGTGGCATTATGAACCAGAAACCTTCATTCGAGCTAGTTATTCTATGAATTAGGCTGAAGAGGTTTCCTAACAGCTGTGAAGCAGTCTCATGGCCTCACCCAAATATGCCTGTGCAGCAAACATGACTGTATGTGTTTTTATTCCCTGTTAAAAAAGAAACTCCCAGCTTTGTCTGCATGGCTATGGTGTTGTGGTTAAACCGTGCTGGAGACATGTTAATGTGCCTGTTCTGCATGAGAAATAACGTCCAGTTGCAGTTATAAAGCAAAAACGAGTGTCAGCCAATGTTGAAAACTAGGTTTGAGCGAGAGAGGGAAAGAGAGAGAGAAAGAGAGAGAGAGAGAGAGAGCATGTTCAAATTGCGCCTGATGGAGAAGAGAGGAATGAATGGCAACACTTGAGAGTGGAACCTAGCTGTCAAAGCGAGGGGACAGGGGGGGGGTGGTATGTCTGGTCGCCGGGTATAACTCGCACAGTGTTTTGTCTCACCCTCAAGACCCCCCCCACCCCCCCCACCGCCACCACCACCCCCGACCACCACCTCCTCTTCCCAACTCAAGTGACTCCCCTTCCCAGCATTCCAGAAGCCCGCCTCAGCAGTAGAGCGCGGACTTTGCGGCGAGGTTCACAGGAGCGACATCAAGCGTATCACCCCCAGCTAATAGCGCCGTGTGCTCATGCTTGCAGAGGGCTTGATCACTCTGTGGTGTAAGGTGCTCCTGGCTGGCTTCTCCAGCCTCACATGGGTTTACCCACAAACACTGTGGTGATGCAGGTGACTGAAACTCTCCCAGCTGCGCCCTCAGTAGGGTGTCGTTTACGAGAGGGAGACAGACTTCTGACGTTGAGCCAGAGCGCTGGCTACACCTGAGGTGACCGACTTGATTGACAGCTA
Source organism: Mallotus villosus (assembly GCA_903064625.1). Taxonomy (NCBI): domain Eukaryota; kingdom Metazoa; phylum Chordata; class Actinopteri; order Osmeriformes; family Salangidae; genus Mallotus; species Mallotus villosus. The sequence goes on from CAEFZP010001011.1 coordinate 57,276, forward strand.
CATCAGAGAGATTGTGTTGACGGAATAACATTGTGCCCGGTGTTAACAATTATTGATAATGTTTGAAAGCGGACTCTTGTGGCGCATTAAGGAGCGATCGTATCCTGTTGGTACCGTCATCGTTTTTTGCACACACTCTCTCGCTCACCCCAAGTACACACTCACACACACACACTCTCTCACTCACCCAAGTACACACTCACACACACACACAGCTAATCTTGTGTACACAGGAGTGAAGGTCTTTAACACCCCCTCATTGACCAGCTTCAGAGTTTACTAATGAAACAGGAATTCACAATCTCTCTGATGTTTGCTTTATCGATCGCAGACCAATGCTGCTTAATAGGTCCCCTAGCATCTGTGTCAAACACCGGTCCACTGATTGATCCACGAAGAGAGCAAACACGCATGCAGGCTCACACTCACCCTGACACAGTGATGAGTGCTGGATCTGATCCCTCCCCAAAAACTGGAGCACGGAAGACAGAGAGATAGATTAAGAAAGGTATATTTACCTTGAACTCTGTGACTAAAACAGGTGTTGATTCCACGGGTATCCAATTGCCTTCAGTTTAAACGTGACACAACAAGAATCAAAAACATATCCTTTGCTGTTTAAACACTACTGCTCATTCATCCGAGGGGAGATCACATATCACATTACTCTATTGCCAAAACACTAAGTATGTCTGAAACTATTCCAAGATGATGGCCTGAGATAGCTCTGCTTACCCAACTGCCAGTGCTCATACCCGCAACTCTGTCATTCAGCCTGAGAGAAATGGAGTGTGTGTGTGTGTGTTTGTGTGTGTGTCAATGACTATCCTTCCCACTTAACAGAATTTCATCATGCCAGCCTGCCTGTCTGTCTGCCTTTTAGCCTGCCTGCCTGCCTGCAGACATTCTGACTTCATTGAATATGAATTATACTGACAGCTAGACTTATTAATTATGCCTCAAGCAGCATAGCTTACCAGGCCACACAAAGCCCTCCTTTTTTGAATGTAACCAAATGTTTTTGCTATATGACGCCTCTTTTTATTAAGGGTATTCCTGTTTGAGAATGGACTCTGGCTGATTATGTTTCATGGTTGTATGTGTACAATGTGTGTGTGTGTATATGAGAGTGAGAGTGAGAGAGAGAGAGCTGTACACACTCATTATGGACTGCTCGGGCTCCCGAGGGACCCATACACTCAGGAAGGAGGTTTTACAGATTGTGTGTGAAGCTTTATTTTAATTCCGCGCCCCCCACCCACTCTTACATTCGTAATCACTCGCATCGACTGGGAACGGCAGAGGAGAAGTGCCTCGGTACTGATGGGGGCCACTGTTTCAGTTCGACCCTCCACAACACTTACCTCATCACGTTTACTACAACCTGACAGGCTGATTTTTTTAGACTGTGCCCTCCAAAAAGAGGACAGGTGTAGGACTCCCCCCCCAACCCCCCGCCCGAGCAAACATGGCTGTGTCCTGTTGGGCGTCGTCATGGAGGAGAAAGAGCTCCTTCGTCCAAGGTCAAACGTTTTACTATTCAATCGATGGTCGGTAGCGTACAAATCATACATATTGATCAGAGTAATCATCGCACGGAATGTAGGGCAGACCGTAAAATCATATGCACTTAGTCTTAATAGCCCATATTAAAAGCAATTATGCACACAAACTTGGACTGTCTACCAGTATGTATATTATGCACTCCCAATACATCTTTTTTCAACACTTTTATCTATGCAATCCTGTCCGTAAATCAGAAGCTCTACTTTCTATCGACTGCTTCAGGTGTAGGGCCAGTGAACCCCCCCTCCCACACCACACACACACACACACACACACACACACCACCACCCTCCCCGTTTGTGAAACTGAAGGCCCCATGTCCTTGAGGGTAAGAACTGCCATATGACATCATGTTTTTTTTAATACATTTTTTATGTATGTCAATAATATGTGTATTTACTAATGACCGTGCGAGCGAGCGTACTAGTGACCTGCTAATGAGCCGAGTGCATTTGTGGGCGTCGGACATCAGGTCAAGGACTGGGGAGAGTTACCGTGACGTCCTCCAGTCTTCATGCATGTGCGCTCTGCTCTCACAGTGTGATCTCACAGAACCCTGCTTCAGGTGTCCTGGGTGAGACCTTGTTCTGATATGCCCGCTGAATGTCAGGATATCAGGTAGTAGTCTATACACACTCACTCACACACACACACATCCCATATTATATTTACAAAATGGGTTATAGATAGATGTTTGATATACTTATAGATGCTGTGTAGTACATGCACTGTATGTATTTTTTATAAAAGCATCTGCAAATTATGTCAAATGTAATGTGGATTCTAGAATGTCTACAGAAATGAAAAATAGATCTCAAGTTTGCATCAACAAGAGAGTGGCCTAACAGAGAAAAAACTAACATTTCAAGTACAATTCCTATGATGTCATTGATAAACCATGTAGAGTTGCACTGCAACATTGTATTTGCCAGACTGCTATTTTGACTAATCCTGACGACACATAGGAGAATGAGATGTCTCATACCCATAATTGTCTGAAAGGAAAATGGATTCTTAAACAAAACAAGAGCTTAGAAAGTTTATCTTCAACGCTATTTCTCAGTCTGATGATTCCTCCTTTTGTTTAATGACCACTTTCCCTTCTCCCCCTTTCATCTCCATCGAGATGATACATGCTCATGAAACATGTATTGCCGATCATCTGCATATGCCGATCCCCCTGATTGTGTTTCTGTCTCTGTTTGGGGGAGACGAATGAAAGCAAATACTGTCAGTGCCGGAGAGAAAATCTCAATTTCTACTTTTGACAAATTCACTTCATCTTTCTCTACGCCAGTAATGAGGTTATCACAATCAAAGTTCCCCGCCTATCCCCCTTCATCCACTCCATCAAGCGGAAAGGAAACTCCGAGATGGGAATGAATATTTAAAGATCTGTTAAGTGGTAACATTTAATGTTAAACATATGTGAACCAGAGCTCAACTGTGTTTGGGTAGACCTCTTACCCTACCGTAAAGAGCTGATATCCTCCAACCCCAAAAATGTTGCTTTGAAATATGGATGAACTTAAAAGGGGGCTACTTCACACAAATGTGCTTACGTTGAAACCTTACATGAATATTAAAGCATGCACGCTTTCTCAGAATTATTATGTCATCAATCTATCTTATTATCTAATGTTTTATCCCATGCGAGCTGGATCCCATACTGCATCGGCCTTTAATTGCTTTTATCAGTTTTATTGTGTGAACGAGGCAGGCTTTGATGTATTTAAGGGACCGACCTAATGAATCTGTGAATGCAGAATGGGCCTATCAGGGGACCTGGGCTTGGGGGGGTGGGAGTGGGGGGGTGAGGTGGGGAGCAACAATGCATTCTTTAGTGTGCTAGCGGTGGTGAACAAGTGAGGACTTAATCAAGCACAATTGCCCAAAGAGCAGAGGGAAGAAAGGCAGGGGGTGTAATCAAGTGTAAACATCCATACAATGTTGTCGGGGGAGATGCACGGCCCCAGAGTTATGGGAGCGGGGCTGGTGAGGGTGAGAGCGAGGGTGGTGGGGGTGCAGTTAGCAAATATGCAGCAGTGCTTTTGACCCCGTGGTGACCGCTCCGGTACACCAGTCCATGCCTCCCAGCAACACTCCCACATACACACACACACACCCCACTTCCCCATCAGTCGTTAATCATCATTTGGAGTGAGAGGAGGACCTGTGTGTGTGTGTGTGTGTGTGTGTGTGTGTAGAATTATGGCATACTTCTACACCACCCACTTTCATTTTACAACATGGCATTTGTTTCCTCAGTAGTTTGTGTACATGTTGATTTTTAATTAATTAATTGCCTCTGTTTTGCTAACTCGGTCAATGCCTTTCTCTCTCTCCCTCTTCTATGGGAGGGAGGGAGGGAGGGAGGGAGGGAGGGAGGGAGGGAGGGAGGGAGGGAGGGAGGGAGGGAGGGAGGGAGGGAGGGAGGGAGGGAGGGAGGGAGGGAGGGAGGGAGGGAGGGAGGGGGAGGGAGGGAGGGAGGGAGGGAGGGAGGGAGGGAGGGAGGGAGGGAGGGAGGGAGGATGGGGTGCATAGATAGAGAGCAAGAGATGGGGGGAAGGGATTGGATCTGGTTACTGCTGGCTTTTCCTACAAAGTGATCAGAGACTGAAAGTTGAGAGCATGTGTCCCTTGCAGCGGGTTTGCTCCCGTTTCCAGTTTAACCTCTTATTAAACTGTCCTTTGTGCACCCTCTCTGCCGCCAGAGTCCTGGTTACATTCACATACCCGTCAGGTCAGCCAGGTTAAGGGCTGCAGGGAGGGGCTTGGAACTGGGGAAGGGAGTGGGGGGACTGGGAGGGTGGATACTACCTCGTCCCTGTCTCCCAGTCACTCTGGGTCTCCACGACAAATCGGCAGAAAGGGTAGAAGTATATACTACAACAGTTTGATGAGCAGCAACGACAATCAATTCATTAATCATCATTTTATGCCTCATCAAACTCTTTGCCAGTCCCTCTAAGGGAGTTACACAAATTAGCCACTGAAAAAGCAGTAATTTTAGTTTGGCTAGGTAAGTGCTTTTTGATTGCCTTCTTGAACAATGCTTCCCTTGACAAGCTAATAAATCAGATCTCTCTAAATGTAAAGAGCAGGGAGTGTGAACAACGACGACACCAAATCTCAGACCTCTTTACAAAAGGGGAGTCTGTGGGAGCAGGAGTGTTACTACTGCCCGAGCTCTTTCACTCGCTTGGTTTGTATTCCTGCTCTTTATTCTCAGACAAAAAGGCAGCACTACAAAGCTCTTGATAACTGAAATCAATTCCAAATATATCTCTCCAAGGCCAAATCCGTTGCAGATTGGCAGCGTCAAGTTTGACTGAAATTATATTGGCCAAACTGTAAAAAAGATCCCCTAGGGTTTGGGCTAGTTTAGCCCAGATGAAATGCGATTGCATGCGGGGACGCCATAGCCTCCATAGCTTCACCCTGCCTAGCTTTAGCCTTCTGAGCCTAGCTGCCAGGTGATCCTTACTTACTTCAGATCCTCTTCAGGTCCATCCAGATGGCTGTTCCACACAGGGGCCAACCAATCATCCATCAGGTTGGAAACAGCTCTGTTATTGAAAATGAGGTCAATAGCTTCCTTGGAGCTTGGTATGTTGCTAGCCACATTAGCCTGCTGTTAGTGGTAGCGCAATTTGTTGAGCTGTGGCCCAAGTTTGTGGAGGGAGGATAGGAGGTCCATTTTAAGAGGCTGTGGGATTGTCAGGTGGGTCGAGGTGGGGTTGGAGGGTTGGGGTTGGTCTTTATCTGTTCAAAGCCCTGTTTTGATGAGATTAGTGATTCTGGTTGGCTGTTACCACCCTGCTAATAACAGAGCTGCAGCCAAACACTCTCCTATTGGCCCACAGCCATAGCTTGATTTTGGGATACAGGAAAAAAACACACAACATTGTTTGAATCCCTAATCATCCACTAATATCTGAAGCATTCAGGTGTCAAGTGTGACATGAGCAACCACAAACAGGAGCGAATCTGATTTGCTTTTTGTCAGTGTTGGCATTTTACTGTAATTTAAATCCCTCTTCATTCGATTGTTGAATGACAAAATGCAATCTCCACTACCTGTGTTTTAGAAGTGTCAAGTATGTCAGTGAAGGGTGCTCTGCATCCTGATTTGATGATTGTGGCTTTGCATCATTGCCGGCCACTCTCTTTAATTGGCTTAGAGACCGTGTCACACATGGGCCCTGCTGGTCCACTCCTCCATTGTGTTAGAGGGAGGAAGAGTAGAGTTCTGAGTCCAGCAGCCTCTCCTCTCCCCACCTCATTAGCGTTCTCTCCACACACAGCTGAACTGAACACAGCTCAAAATAACTTGGCAAAAAAAAACACACAAAAAAAAACAGGCCCCCGTTTATCTCCATCTTGGGAACTGATCCAATTAAGTAAGTGCCCATTTGCATCCGTCAGGCTACACCAAACTGGGGAGAGAAGTGGTCTGCTTGGGGCAAACAATAAGGGCCAGTGAGAGAAGGTCCATTTGTGTGCAAGGTGGCTGAGCATGCAAGGATGAAGAGCCCCAGGTGAGTGGTTGATAATGGTAATAGTCCTGCTCCAGCGTGTGTGTGTGTGTGTGTGTGGGTATGTGGGTGTGTGTGTGTGGGTGGGGCGGGGGGGCACGGTGGAGACAGGCATTGTAGCGGTCATTAGGACAGATATCTGTGTCGTAATGTGGAGCAGATGTTGGGAAGAAAGGGATCATTTAAAAGGGGCAAATGTAAATAAACAGTGAGGCAGCTTGGTCCCCCCTGCTCCCTCACACACATGCATGCACACACACACACACATCCCTCTCCTGGCACCTCTGAAGTCACTGAAAGAAAACAGTTCATCAATCTTCATCAGGGCTATTAAGAATGTCGTTTTATCAAACCTTATCTTTGAAGTGCTGCTGCTATGAACATAGTGGATCACAAATTAAAATATTTCTAAATTCTAAGGCTGGATAAAATATGTAATTCACAAATTAGGCTTTTTTTATTACATTTGTCAAAAGTTGATCAGTAGTCATGAAATCATATGAAAATTCATGCTTGTTTCCATGTACTTTCTGAACCCTGTTGGAAAGAGAATACTTTCTTTTGCATTATGGTTGTTAAATCACTTATAGCATTTCCCATTAAAAGCAAAGGTGTTGAATTGTTCAGCACATAGTCACATGAAGAACCAGATGAGCTTAGGTCTGTTCTCCTGACACTGTGTAGACACACTCACCTCTGTGATTAGTGTTTAGCTTAGAGGCTGTTCCAGGTACCTACCTTCTGCCTAGCCTTCCCTTGCCCTGCTGTGTGTGTGTGTGTGCGTGTGTGTGTGTGTGTGTGTGTGTGCGCGTGTGTGTGTGTGTGTGTGTGCCACCTACTCCAGGGCAGGGCAGAAGCTCCCTGTGTGGGCAACAGTTAGCCCTTACATGGCCAGTGAGCAGAGGCCCCCTCCAATCACAGGTTCAGAAACTCAGACCACACTGCTGTCAGAGCAGACTGGTCAATGAGCAGTCCTTCAAGGAGTCAAGGTGCTTTCAGAGTCAAGTTCTGTGACCACAGTGTGTAAGTGTGTATGTGTGATTTATTTTGTATCACAATCTTGAAATAAATACAAATTATTATTATTATTATGTAACACAGATAATCCAAACCATAATGTTCTTAATTACAAAAATAGTCATTATATTATGAATGATAATTATCATAATAAATATGATAGATTATTACTAATATAAATACTGGCAATAATAACTTATCACATATGCCAAATACTTTTTTTTCTGTTATTTTGTCTTGTCTGCATTGAAACCTTTTTGTTCTAACTTTCTAACTCAGGACAGGTGATTTCATGTGGAGGCAGGGGTAAATGATCAGTGATGCATTTGGCAGATTTTGTATTAAACCTGTAATGGTGTTAACAAGGCATTGGTGGTTTATATGGTCTGAAGTTCACACCCAATAAATATTGTCTTCATTCTGAAACAGCAGCCTATTCTTAGTTTTGTCGTTCACCTTGTCGATTGAAAATGTGGGTTGGTCTAAATTTCAAACTGTCTTTTAATTAACTGTCCGTGAACCTCATATAGTTCATCATTCTTAATGCATTTGTTTCTTCATAGAAATGTTTTATTTATGTATGGAGGTCTCACTTAAGATTACACATTAGACATCTGAAAATTACACGTGTAATCTATCCCTAGAGAGCTCTTTGAGAAATAGAAAAACAGTCTGTGAGGTTCGGGGTAAAGTAAGGGTAAATAGCAGTAAATCACCCCTGCCACCTCGCCTGGGCCGGTTTACGATGTGTTAGGACTATTTTAAAAGTTCATCTAAAATAAAGGTTTGGAGGTCGCAGATGCACACTGTAGAGTCTCGTTGCCCTTTCCTGTTCTACGTATTCAGTACTTCAAAGACACAGAAGCGTCACACGATCCTGACACCGATTCGGTTTTAGGGGAAAGAATTGGGTAATTTGCGAAAATTATACCCGAGCAGAGTCTCTGCTTTTGCGCAAGCCATGGCTCAAGACTTGCACGTTGAAACAGCTGGGCTGATTTTTGGGGCCACATAATTAATAAAGAGCCTCCACTTCGGGATGTGATGATTAAATATGGGGAGGGTGGTAGGCCTATTCCCAGAGCAACACATTGAAATACCACTGCATTTCATTGTTTCGAATAGTTTCGGTGTTGACATATTTTGACTGGAAAGAAATCCGACCAGAGATAATTTATTTTGTTGTATCAAGTGGTTTTAAAAAGACAAATGCCTCGATATGCTTTCAGTAGGCCCAAAGGTCACAAAATGGCTATTCTCATTCTCTCCTGCAAAAGCCAGACTCGCCTTTAGCAACTTACGAGGGAAATTGACATATTGTCCACTTCACCGGAGAGGGGGGGAAATCTGTATTTGGCAACACTTGCTCAGTCTGTTGGTGATCTACACAGGTCACGTATCGAGAGGTGTCTTTTTACAGCGTTTGAGCTGAATTTGACCCTAGACATTTCAGACATTTCAGTATTGGATCATTGGGTTTTATCTTGTAGCTGTTTGTGTAGAGCCCTCTTTGGTCCACTGAGTGTATTTTAATGACGATTGGGAATTTGTTTATCATCAGGTTCCGGTTTCAAATTGTCGTCTGTAGTCTGCCTATATTGACATTGAGAATGATCCGCGGCCTAATGTACATGGCGGTAGGTGGAATGCTGAGCCTACTTTGAGCTGCAACAAGACCCGGCGTGAGACACATCATAGATTTACCAATGTACTGTTTCAAAAACAATAGCCTACGATTTGATTTTGTGATAGATTAATACACATAATAAAAAAGTATAGCATGTCTAAGCTTTAACTTTTAGTCGAGCTGAGTTCTACTTCACTTCCCATAAAATGAATGGCTCAATACAGCAACAATATGACGAGAAGCAACCTGCTCGCCACATTTAGGATCTCACATCTCTCACATTTAGGTGCAGCCTTTTAACAAGTAGACTATTTCCAGATTGTGATCCTTACTTTTGTGTGAAAAAGCTGAGTATAGGGATACTCATAGCGTCCTACTTGTCACCTTGCCATCAATGTCCAGCAACGAAGTCAGTTTGCAGCTGCGCCTTATGGTCTTCCAGTGCAAGTTAGAGAACCACAACATTATAGGCATTATGTATACATGATGTTGTGTATATATCTAGCCGTAACACAATTTGCCTGGTTTATAGTGGAATAGTATCAGTAGGTTTAAACCTAATAGGACTACACTATCGGATGTAATCATGCTCTAAGTAAAAGGCTGTGGGTCAACGTTGGCATAGCGTGGCAGAATTGATACACGTTCACCAACCAGACATTAAACATAGTCTGACAGCCTGGTTCAATCCAGTCTCTATGGTTCTTAGCACGTGGGAACTGTTTTATCCTCATTTAGGATTGTGACATTCAACCAATGCCTGTTTTCCAAAAAGATAGCATGAAAGTCGTATAGCAAAGAGACAACATTAACGAAGGTCGACTTTGCAGCGTTCCAGGCCAGACTGTTGAGGGTTGTCACACCATAGCACAATGTATTTAGTCAGAAACTGTTATTCATGTGTAGGAAGAAAAACATAGGCCTAAAAAATACAAAAATACAAAATAAGAATCTTCCCGTTGATAGCATATGAGTTGGCTATATTAACAGAAACATGAGGAAAATGCTAATGTAGACTGCTACTAGAAACTATAGCCATAATAATAATAAATATTATAAAATAATAGTAAATATTAGAAAATAATTATACATATAGGTCTAATAATAATGTCTGTTTTGGTGGTTTGAAGAAAAGAAGAAAAAAAACACTTCAGATAAACGAGACTTCATGGGGGCATCAAAAGGCCCTCGTCCTTTCTCCCTATGGGCCTGATTGGAATAACAAAGCTGTTGAAGGAAAATTATGCGAATAGCACATGCTAAGTAGGCATAGCACGTCTTTAAAACATCACGAAAAATCAGCTCTACCACAAAATTATACTCTGTAAATGTGGTCGAATGGTTTAGGCTATTTCGAAAGGGTAAAGGCAAACATGACAAGCAAGTTTTATTATTGTGTGCCCATGTTATACAGTTCCGTTATCTAAGTATGTAATTTGGTCAATTCTTCACATTTTTCTTGAACGAAAAAGGCTGTTTGGAACCGCATTATCAAAACGTTCGCGTTTGTGTCGCCTCCCATTGTAGACTAGCCTATATTTGACAAGTAAACGATTCAATATTTACCAAACCGAATATAGATTATTTATATAACTAAAATAGTATCTATTGGCACTCTAAAACATGAATTAATTTAGTTAAAAACTAAATTTAAAATACATCTATTATATTCTCTTAGGGGACATTGCATCGAACACTTATATTCCTTGAGGGATCAGCAAAGAAAAACATAATTATGCTATTTAGCCGGCTGATGTGTTGCAATCACTGTTCCAGCACACTCTGTCAGATTAAAATAGAAGCCCCACTCGCCTGCGTGACTTCGAATAGAGGACATTAGGGCTAAGGGAATTATATAAAGCCCAAGGGAGTTTTCAACTGGAGTGTGGAAAGTAAACTATAGAGATTAATGGTAGCTGTAAACAAGAGCAAGCTGGCCCACTTCAACTCATGATGATGATGCTGATTATTATTATTATTATTATTAATAATAATAATATAATGTAACAGTTGCATACTATACAATAAACTGTCAAGGTTAAAACGAAAACATATAGAGGCATATAGACAAACTAACTATAAAAATACTCTTAATGCTAATAGCCTACTAATAAAAAATATATTATGCTCTAATATTAGGTCACCAAAATCCCAAATGTAATCATATATTAATAATAAAAGCATTAATAATACGACGAATAAACATACCACAATCCTAATTAAAATAATAATAATATGACAGTTTCAATAACTGCATTGTGTTGCTTAAGCCTTTATGTTTAACTATTTCATTTTATTTACATATGCAAAATAGGCTAATAATCCATTTTCTGTCATGAAACGGTGCTGGACCTTAACAAATCCTAAAATTATCGTTGTTGAAAACATTTATAGATTATATATTTAGTAGGATTTTTAATGACATTTTAGTCATATATTCATACATATAGCAGCATTTTCATAATAAACGCGTAATAATTGCAACGGTTAAAAGTATCTCTCTGCCTCTGCTTTGGTTCTTTTTTATCTAGGCCATTTGATAAGAGAAGGTTTTCCGTGACGGATTAGAAATGAACCACTGAAATTAGGAGCAAGTGTGACACCTACCTGCGGAAGTGGGAAGAGTTTGAGGACAGAGCAACGCTTAGTTTTTTAAGTAACTATGTGGCCTTTACCGCGTGACACGCTAAAATAACTCTCCAATTCATGTGTTTCACATCCAACGCGCCATTAAGGAGTCTCCAACATTAATGATATAACAGGGCAGTATGCTCTGAAGCCATAATGCATGGTTGCGTCCTTTTAAAAGCTTTGCCACGCCTTGGAAATAGTAATGAGGTCTAAATTTGGCATAAAATCGAACTCATTACCGGAGTTCGCCACCTGATTGCTTTGCATAAAACACGATGTGGTTGAAGAGTAATTGGGTTAAATGACTGCGCCTCAATGTTATTATATCAATTTTCCCCTTCCTTCAGAACTATGTACAGCTACGTATAGGAGAAGATAAAGTAGTTGCAAATATGCTTAAAAATAGTCAACATTTTTCATAAAGGGTAAACAGTTTTCCTCGTTGAAGGACCAATCTACATACTTTTGAATAGAACATCGAAATATGTACACCTGTCGTGGTGCACAATGATACCCCATCGAAAACATTTCATAGGCCAGAGAGAATGCATGACACATGACACAATAACAGTTAACCCCTCAGAATAATAGCTGCACACATTTTTTTTTCATAATTTACTTCAAAGATAGTGTGTTGTCCATTTTAAATACAAAATTGCTACATTAAATATACATATTAGTCTTTAATACAAATAGACTCAGGCGGCTGCAGCGATTAAGACCATTTTAGTTACATCTTTAGGATTTACCATTCAGAAACTAAGATTTGAGAATAAGCATTTTACTCAGAAAATAACTGTCATCGGAATTCGCTTCATTTTTTTATGCAACCACAAATAATAAATAAAAGTCCGAGTGTTTGGAAAGGAATCAGGTATTAAATGTTTGACATACCTTTCTTTAGTTCATAAGGGGAGTCTTTACAAAGATCTACCTGCGTTTGGCCTCTGACTTTCTGGCTTTCTCTTACCAAAGCCTCTGCTCTATTTAACACAGTCTGGTTTAATCCGTTAAAATGTGCCGTAGAGCCCGTGCCGGAGCTGTGGTTGCTGTGAAGATGTCCAAAACCGCCATAGTTCGTGTACCCCGGGTAAAAAGGGGATGTATAGTAGATAGGCCTTGATAAGACAGTGTTGTTCGGGAGAGGGCACTGGGGGGAGGACCGTGAAGGCGACGCTGCGTTGGTGGCGATTACTGTGCTCTGACCCATCCCCGGGGCATGTGACACCTCATTGTTGCCCTTACACCTGTCTGAGGACGTGGCGATCTCTGCTAGAGACCAGAGTTTTGGTTTAGGGGCCGACGGAGGCGAATGAATAACAGACGTTACGTTGCTGTGTACTGTGCCCGGCGCATGGTTCATTTCTGACGGCTTCTCTTGCGCAACGAGCTCGTTCCCCCGAGGCACTGCCGATGGACTGGAGGTGGTGGGTTTTGCAGACTCGGGCAGTAACTCTGTCCGCCCCTCCTGGTCTTTTAATTCCGTGTCGCTCAGGAGGGGATCCATTTCTTTTCCATGGTTCTCTTCCTTAAATCTATCGCACGCTATGTCCCCGGGGTTCAGCAATTTATGATCTATAGCAAAAGATAAACATTAGTAAAGTTATAGTATAACATTTTTTACAATGCATTTGGTTTAAGAATGTGGCAAACGGGCTTATAGTGAGATGATCACATGTTTAAAAAAAGAAAAAAAAGAAGAAAAAAAAATCCAGACCATTTATATTACCATAATAATAGTTATGATAATATGCATCGAACAATAGGCCAACTACTTATACAACCTTGAAAACCATGGTATTAATGATAATGTAATGGTAATAATTATCATTAGTCGAATACACAGTGCAAAGCACCCGCTGTATCCTTATTATGCAGTTAAAGATAAATTGACTGCTAAACACTCTGCGTCACCAGCAATTTCTGCCCATAAGAAGTCAAATGAGAGGAGTTCAAGGTGATTATTATTTAAAGCAATTGTCCCATTATAAATAATATACCACCATTAACCAGCAATCAATTTTGCGCCCTGACTGGAAATGACTGTTATGAAAAATGTATGATTTTTTTTTCTATACAGACCTGACTCTGTGTCTGTCGAGTCTCCCTTGTCTGTTGGCTTGTTAGGTTCATCGTCGTCGTTTTTCTCCAGATCAATGTTCTCATCCTCTTCCTCGTCTTCACTGCGGTTCCGGGGAGTCCAGGTCATCTTGTTCTCCTTCTTTAGCCTCCTCCTGGCGTTGGCGAACCAGGTGGACACTTGGGTGAGGGTCATTTTTGTAATGATGGCCAGCATGATTTTCTCCCCCTTGGTGGGGTAGGGGTTCTTACGGTGCTCGTTTAGCCAGGCTTTGAGGGTGGCAGTGGCGTCCCGTGTTGCATTCTTTCGGTATGCTGGGTCACCGTAAGGATATGAGCCCAAGGGAGCTGCGTAGGGATGGTATCCTATAGACCCAGCCATTCCCGAGGCATGGTCATATGGCGAACCCTAAACAACAACAACAAAACATAAAGAAATTGTGTCCAAAGCGTTAGCATAGTTACATTAATTGTTCAGAAGGCCAAACTCTGAGTGGAAAACGTCAGAATTGAAAAACAAACAAACACACACACGCACACACACACGTATAAACACACCACACACACGTACACAAACGCTATTTCTTTAATCACGAATAATAGTGGTTTGCAATTGTCTGCCTTTCAAGGTTTTACTTTACGAAAGTTATTCGTCAGCTATTGTGGACTTTATTTCTTATAGATAGAATGTAGCTACGAGTCACTATTGGGCCTATATTGGTGGTGAAAGATTCCTAATTTAACGCATTAGCGTTACGCGTAATAGGCCTTCCTCCTGACTTGCACCAAAACTACGTTTTAATCGATCTATATTTTATGGCAACATATTTGCATCTTGCCTACATGCTTTATTAATGTTCTCATCGCGTTATCATTCCTTTTCCACTTTAGCTATGCGCTGAACAACGAAAATGTGGTCTTTGTCCATAAAAGTGGTTTGGCAGCAATGGGTTTAAATGTTAAGTCCACTAATATGAGCAACCCAGTAAATCTAATGCAGCAATTTCTCGAAAGAAATGTGCATAAATGCATTCAGCATGACACTGTTAAACTAGCCCTGCATGACAGCAAAATACCATTCTCTCCACCCCCCCTAAAAAAAGCTAATTACTCAAATTTGGCATTATATCATTTGTCTTGCATAACACCCTATCAACATTAACAGAGCCATTACAGATGCCATTCTTAGGAATTAGGTCAGCAGCAAAATGCATCCGTTTAGGAGTATAGCCCAACTCAATATAAAATGTCTTATCAGACATCGTGCAATCGATGTAAATCATATAGGATCAATTACTGTATGTTCTCTGCGAATATTTTGTGCTTAACAATTATGAGCACTTACCACGTAAGAAGTGAATGCAGCAGCCGCCGCCGCGTCTGCACTGTACGGGAGATGGGAGTTGTACCCGGGCGAAGCGCTGGTGAACGCAGTAGATCCGGCATATGGAGCAAAAGCCGAGCCCGAAGAGGATCTCCCAAGTTCCTCGGTCCTGGGTCCCGAGATAACGCTTGTACTGTACGCCGGGCACGAATACAGTGCCAAAGAAGCGGACGGCTGGTACAAGTAGCCCTGAGGATACGCCATGCTGGAGACCCGAAAGTAAGCCACTTACTTGCGCACTTTTCCCTTATTTTCTCATGCACTGTCCAATCTCAGTCATAGAGTCGGGAATCAACAGACAGCTGTCTGTTCCCCTCGCAAAAAGATTGCTGTAAAAAGTGAAAATGTAATCGAATAGTCTACATAGATTTAGGCAATGATTTTGGTTGATGTCAGCTTAAAGTACTCGTTGTTTGTGGCTGCGCTCTCTTTTCTATCTCCCCTTCCTTCTCTATCTTACTAGTTTCCTCGCTCTCACGCCGTGCAGATGAAGTTTTTTGCCGTCGGATGGGGGCTTTGCTTGGGAAAATGTCCTGCCAAGATGCTAAGTTGGAAATTGAGGATTCTGACGCCTACTACGTTCTTCACGCTCCTCCTCTCGGGGTGTAGTCATCGAAGGAAAAGGCAAGCTTATGCTGGGTAACCCACAGTCCTGCCTAAATCGATTCTCTCTCCCCCCTCCCTCTCCTCCTGTTTCTCTCTCTCCCTCCATGTTTTCTTTTTTCTGCCCCCTTTCCCCTCCCTTTGACTAACAATCCCTCTCCCGCTTTTTCTCTATTTTTTCTCTAACAAGGCTCGTTGCTGTGAGACTCAAGTGCGCCAGCCCCTGGATGGCGATATCATGCGAGCCTGTAGATCAACTCCAACTTTCTTCTTTTTCTAAATACGAAGCCGTCACTTTCAGACTTGATCAATAACAAATGGGCTGTTGTCTACCAGGAGGGGCTTGCCAGATACAAGAGGAAAAGCGCTCCGTGTTGTGTACAAGGGCTTCTTTTTCTGAAGAGTTTATTGTGTCTTTGAGCGCACAACTTGTCAGTTTGAATATATGCCTCAAAACGACTTGACTGACGCGTGATTGTGCGTGCCTTAAATTAAAATTCGCAACGGGAGCTAAAGGGGTGACGGGTTTCAATTGGATTACTATTGTGTTTATCGACATTATTGCACCAGACGCGCGTTTTGGTAAGACAAGGCAAGTTAACGGCACGGATTCTCAATCATAAAGGCCTTATTCCAATTGTTTTGCTGTCTTTTATTGCATACATTCGTAATGTACATATATTAATAAGACCGTTTGATTTACTGAGATGTTTAACCCTCCAAAAAATGGGATTGTAAACCTTTAAACGTTAGTCTGCTTTTCTGTGAGATGACTGCTAAGTAGTTTTTGCCATTATGTCCAGGAATAAGCCAGTCAGACACACACTCCCCGAAAGTCATGAAAGCCCCAAGCAAGGGCAGATTACTACCATATGAACTCAGTAAATCCGCTACGACCAGTGGATGTAATCTCATGTTATTCCACTAGATACATTTCTTTAAGGTAAACCGGCAGGATTTTATTTGATATAGATTTTTTTGTCTAATTGTGTTCCTTTGACGCCAAACGCAATCTACCTTTCCACAAACAAAACAATTGAAAACCAATATAAACATGAACAATCACAAAGTATATTCTGAAACACCAATATGCATTATCACAATAATATTCATAACAGTCATTTGTAATGGGCTGCAGAGTAATTCGTGTATTTCCCTGGTCAAAATCAATTGTTCCAAATACTGATATGTTTGGAGTCTAACTTGTCAACAATATCTGACAATACAGATATCCAAAGGCCATGGTCACACTGGTGATTTTCAGGCATCAAAGTTCAAATCTCCGATAAACCGAAAGGGATCGCTGTAGGCGCTGCTAAAAAGTGTGTGCACAGTGTCACGTGTTGTTAGGCTCTGAAAACATCTCGAGAGGAAATAATGATGACGATGGTACAGTGTGGGCCATTCCACTGTTTTTTTTCCAATTGCCATTTACACAGATAATTGTTGTAAACAGTTAGGAAATTAAACCATAAACAGAGAGACATTGTTTAACGTAATGTGAACGTCTCTGTTCCCACTCTGTTTACCATTCATTGTGTTATTGGTCAGAGATTTTTTTTCTTCAAAGGGGACGTTATGAATGGCCAATGCACAGTCACCTTTTGAAGCTTACCGTTTACCAAGGACATCAGAGCACCGAGAATGACGTCAATATTTCATTGATACTTTATTATCGACTGTAATGACTCACGCACTTGATAACAGATTCATTCTGAGTTGGGGGGAGGAACTACGTGGAGCTGCGAAACGAGTAGCAGCAGCTGCTGACCGTTCATACAGACAAGAAAGGTAGGAAACTGTCAAGTTCCGTATCGTCATTTTTCAAAACTAGATATATTTTACCGCTGCACATTTTGAGTGGCCAATGTTTCGTTTTAATCTGTTTGAAATACTGGTCAATAGTTTTAGAAAATTCCAGATAAGATCCGTAATGAAAATGGTCCGCATAAAAACTAATGCCGTAGCCAAAGGCTACGGAATGTAATTATCGGGCACTTCTGACAAAAGTTATTTTTTTCCAGTCATATTGACCAAGACTTGCCTACTAGGCAATTTAGGCAAGTATACGGTCTAGCCTTCTACTTACTAGTAAAACATATTGGGTAATAACGCCCAGCGGTAGCTCAACCATGTGAAGAATGATGCATCACACCAGAAATGCCTGAGGGAGGAGGCGTAATCTAATTTGGATTTAGAGACTATTATTAGAAAGCATTAACTATTGTAGCAGGCTAATTGCTTCTCGCGTTCACACCAAGGATGGTTAAGTTAAACATAGTTGGTTAACGTCAAGCAGGGTGACATGTTTCTTCCTGCACAAGGTCAGGTGCGCCAGCCCAAAGTAGTGGTCGGTCTGCACAGGAGAAAGCTTCAACTGTTCATTTTAGCCATTCTAAGCTGTGTCCTAAACCGATTAGTTGACACCAATTTTTCTTTGATGTATTAGCTGAGGGCTTTTGCCACTTTGAAGCCAATTGAAATTCAAAACAGTTTCCCTCCCAATGCTTTGGGGAGATCTGCTGCAAATAATGGATGTAATTTATTTTTGACCTTGCATTTTTTTTATTAAATGATTAAACGTGCGCATTGCTTCTCTCGACTGAACAACTTGACTTGCTACCGCTACAATAGCATCTGCTATTTGGGATATTATGGGATAGTATAGCAAGTCATTGAATTAAGTCAAAATAATAGTGATTTAATCACAAGAAACATGTATCTTTGTATTTTATTTCGTGTTTACTTTTCATATATTAAAATTGTACAATGTAATTAAATAAATAGGCCTACAAGTATTGTTTTGTACCATCAATTCATTTATAGAATAATATTAAAATCAATAGTAATTAAATCATAGAGTTGTCTGTTTGTACATTTGTCATTTTTTTATGCCAAAGGAATCAGCAAAGTAACTGATATCCAATTGCACATTATCAACACATGTGACTATAATCATGTGAATTTTGTGTGGTCAATTCCTAATGTGTACAGTCATCTTTGTTAAGCTAAAGTAAAAGTGATGCTCTGCAGTGTCTTCTTCCACCCTAAAGACATACTTACAGATCTCCAGATGAAGGCATGGAGTCCTAAGGCAGACTGCAAAAGGCAACCCAATTACTCAAGTAACTGCTCATGTCACTACAACCTTCATCTGCAAAAAAGCACTCTCTTATAAACAGTGTGTCTAGCTGTTTTTATATGCCACACTATTCTGCCGTATGTTGGTTGTATCGTGGTTATTGATTTGTTATGAATGCATGCACGCCATAGGCGATCATGATAGCAGGCATTTTCCCTTAAAGTAATAAAACTGCAATATTCTGTATGTACAATTGTTTTGCATTATTTTTGCATATCACTATGTCTACCACAATGCCCACCGCAACAGAAGCAATCCAACACATTCGGTTCACTTGATATTTTCCTTTTGCAGTAATTTACTTGAACTCTGTCTATGTGAATGAAGATTTATGTTGTGAGAATCACTCCTCTTCCTGCTCTGATGGCTGTACTCCCTGCTGGCTGAATGGCAGGTCCTGGGATTGGCTAAGTGTTGAAATGATGACCCTATTATCTGAAGTGATTCCGAAATGAGAGATATCAGACAAAGATTTCACCCCTTTCCCATCTCCACACTTTCTCCTGCCTCCTACTGCCAGATGTGCAGATTATGATTGATTTGCTTGAGACGGATTGTGGGAAGCAGACATTGATTTTTCAATGTCTTATCAAAAAATATATTTACAGACGTACTCGCGGGGCTGCTCTTCCACGGGTAGCCAGTTTCTCCTTGAGGGGGAGGGGTGAGCAGGATAACACACCCTACTCCATGACAAGACAAATTACCTGTAATTTTATTTTAGAAATGAGTCAATAGCTTCAGTGACCAAACGAATATGGATTGTGCATAATGAAGCCTGAGTAATGTGAAAATAAGCCCTCCGAGGGCCCTCCCCGGAAGACCCCACAATCAACACCCAGCACGCAGTAGCATAGGCTGGGCTCTATGCTGTCCAACAGAACTGCTGCTACTGCTGTCAGTGCGAGGGGAACACACAGGATCCAGTCTCCACTTGTGGTGTCATATCTTAAAGATCACAGATTGTTGATCAGTATTAGAGGTACCATATTCACGCTCCCCGGATGGCTGTTTTGAATGTAGCTTAGCGGATGTATGATCTCAGGGTATTTGTGTCAATGTGTCTCACATTTATATGACTAACAGAAGACATGTCATGATAAAGAAATATACACCGTATGGAAAACCACGAGGTTCAACAAGTGTACTCTGATAACTATATGTGGGCTCTTGGAGGGAGAGGTGAAGCAACTGGAGTCGCTCGATAAGGACAAATAGTACCAACATACAAATTACCTACCATTATTTGTGTCATATGGGAGTAATGTCCTCGATACAATAGAAACTGTAATGAGTGAAAGGTGGGGCTGGCTTCTTGTTTTCGCATGTGATGTGTAATATAAATTGATGAGGGTGGAGATAGATCATAGCCCAGGTACTATAAACACATGAACCCCTCAGGGTTTGTGTACAAACTCTCTCTCTCTTTATCTCTCGCCCTCTCCCTCCCTCTCTCCCTCCTATCAATCCCCCCCCCACCACAGCCACCCACCCTGCCACCCTGCTCATCATCACTAAATGCGTTAATGGAGCACAAACCAGCAGCAGCCATAATCTGTCAACATGCCCTTTAATTGGAGGGAGAAAACAACACGTGGTTCCAGTTGAGCCTTCCCTAAGAGCAGAATGTCAAAGAACACCGAGTTCAGGATGCGAACCATTCCCTGGAGAATAGCGCATAATTAAAAGTATCTTTTAATAGGCTTGTAATGCTGAGCCCCAGTCTTGTTGCTTTAAGTAGAGGGTGAACCCTGTGGCTGGAGATGGACGTGCGGGTTCTGCTGAGGGAGCTTGTAAACGATATGTTGCTGACCGTCATCAGACATGCAGTCTCTGCCTCGGTCACCACGCACACACACACGCAGGCATGCTCACGCGCAACACCAGCAGCCCCGCCCCCCTCTCTCTCTCACTCTGACTCCCCCTCACCCTTATCTTTTGTTCTCTCCAAATTAGGTATTTTCATCCGGCAAAGGACGTCTTTTCTGCCACTGTATCTATGTACGTGTAGTCCGGAGGGGCCTGGCACACTGTAATCAAACGAGGCTGTTAAGGAGCAGGAGAGGAATTGCAGGAGGAGTATTATGTTCTGCTTTGCATTCCACGGCAGCCATGTTGCTTTTTTGTTTTCTGAGGGGAGGGCTTTGATGTCATATCCCCTTACCTTTGTAGTCCCAGCAGCCATGTTTCATAAACAGTCAACGGAAAACATCCTCAACATTTGAAATGTAGATCGCCACTCCGCATTCCGCACGTGCCCAGTCGCATTCTCCTCCTCCCGGTGCTTGGAGGTATAGAGTTTCTCTCCCAGGCCTATGATACATGTTAATGTCTTACAACCATTCCCCTTTTTTATTCTGTGTGTCACGCATAATCTGCAGAGACAACAATGCCAATGAGGCTATATTTTGAATTCATTTATGTGGTAGTTAATGATTCCCATGCCACTATAGACTCCTTAATGTGGGATTCATGGTTAAATACAGTAGCACCAGACCACCACTTATGTACACCATACAAAGTGAGGAATATGGGCAATAAATAGGCCTATACTTATTTTGATCAGCGATCAGCTATGCATACTGACCTTTTGATGTTGCATTTGTACCTAATCTACGGTTATAGTTTCTACTGGATCTCTACTGTCAATTCACATTCTCTATTTATATGCATCTGTTGTATTTTGTACAATCCTCTACTGTGTACTAATGTTCTCCTTGTAGATAAATGTACGGTTTAAATCCAGGACAAGATAATGCCTGTTGCCTTAGTTTACTCTCATTGTTGAACTAGTTGTCATTAGACCCATACTCTGTCCTGAGTGGAGCACCAGGTCCCTCACAGAGGTCAACCCAAGCAGGTCAGCCAGCAGCTGAGCTGACACACTGCCATGGGTGATGGAGCCAGACGTAGAAAGCCCCAACCAGGATCCTTTCCCTAATTCCCCACACCTGGTGCAGATTTGGAGGGGATTCCTCCCTAGGTACTATCTCCCCTCCTACCTAGATCCTAGAAAGCCTCTTTGGTATTTCCTCCTCTGTCCACGGATGTTTCCTCTTTGCCACCCGACTCTACGCCCAAGGCCCCTGTTGTGATCTGGGGCCTGTCCCGCGCTTTAACCTTTTCCCTCTCCCTCTCCCCGTCTCCCTCTCCCTCTCCCACTCTCACCTCTCCCTCTCCCTCGATCCCTCTCCCTCTCCCTCACCCTCTCCCTCTCCCTCTCCCTCTCCCTCTCCCTCTCCCTCTCCCTCTCCCTCTCCCTCTCCCTCTCCCTCTCCCTCTCCCTCTCTCTCTCTCTCTCTCTCAGGGAGCCCCGTCCCTGTGTTGGAGGGACGCTGACACAGCTGTCCAGACTACCAGGTAGGCTGCTCATCTTACAGCTTGCAGGCACACCTGCAGGCCGCGTCGAGGCTGCATAGTTGGCCAACGTAAACACGGCAGAGACATCAAAGCATGTCAGGCCACGACGCATCACCTGAGTGTGTTGACGGGAACTCACCGGAGCATCACACAACCTAAGAAACAACACGTTTTGTTGCGTCCATTTTGTGCCGTCCTTTTTTACTTTCAGGAAGAGAAACGCTAGCCAAGCAAATTATGTTGTTGTGGCTCTTGAAATATATGTTCCTTTCCTTAAAAAACGACAATAATAAATATCTCAATATTCAAACTGCATAAATTGTAAATGCGATTTCAGCATAGTATGATGACCAAGTCCTGCAATGGAATTTTGTACCTAAGCATCAATAAAATGTTATTGTCTGGAACGCATATTTGGGTGTGCTCGGGCTTCGCCAGAGCCAACCTTTGTAATCTCACATATATATTTATTATTATTATTTTTGCCCCCCTACTCCTCGGTCAATATTTGGACTACATAGAAAACGTCGACGTCCAAAGTTTCGTCTTGGTCTCCATTGAGTTGCTTGTATCAGAATTTACGTTCCGTTGCACAGTTTAGGACCATACAACGTTTTTGTGGCATAAAGTTGATTTTGTCGGCAAAGGGTAGAGTACTCAGTTATAATAGTCCACGTCACAGCGTCGGCACATGTTAGCAACGACGCATTAGATACGACCACCTGGTACCTTATCCAGCGGATGCCTCACTATAACCCAGCTGCTGGTTCATCTGCAGCATAAATGTAATTGTCAACGGTCTTTTCAGCAGGGACATATTTTGCTAATTTACTAAAGGGTTATCTGTTGTAGCCTACCTACCAAGATAAGGGGACAGCAAAAATACTAGTCCGGCGGTGTACTTTAGCCACATTTCTTGCAGCAACTGAATGGTGAGATTCTCCGAGTCCTAGCTAGTACTGTAGGCTAGTTGTTGAGGATAGCGTTAGCTTGTTTTAGCCGTTAGCACTACCTCAGTTTGCAACCGGCTAACTTAGTCTACATTTACTAGTCTAGCCAGCGAAGCAAATGTCAACTATACAGAAGAACCCTACCGAAATAAACGTACGGTACTGCAAACGATTTGTTTTAAGGAGTTTTTTTTGCAACTGCTTTTGGAATGTTTAGCGTAGCTCTAGTAGCCTAGAAAGCTCTAGTCTAGCTAGCTAGCTAGCTTAGCTAACGACTGGCTGTTCGTTCGTGAAGGCGCCAAAAGTGGATGGTAATATAAATAGAAAAGGTAGCGTTAGTCTACTGTACAGTAGGCTACATTAAACAGAAAATAAAAAATGTGATAACAACGTTGTGTTTTCTTCGTGTTTGTATGAATCAATTTAAATAGTTGGATGTGCTTACTTCTTTTTGCTATGCTTGCTCAGGTAATGCTAGCTAGGCATTGCGGCGTTTAATGACCAACCCAACATTCTGGGTTAAATGGTCAACCCATCTTGCTGGGTTAGTTTAACCCAACGTGTGTTCTGTCCTATATATTTAACTAGCCGCTGGGTTGGAAACGATGTTTTGGAGTGTAGACAAACTGGAATAGTATAGTCCCATAGCCTACAATTGACCCTTTCAATATAGCAAAGATGGGTGTTCATTTTTTAATCCTGTATTGTGTAAAATTACATTATGCTGATGTCTTTCTAACCCAGTGCAACATGTGCCCTTGAGAGGATTACGGAGTTGAAGAAGCAGATGCTGGGCAACCAACAAGTTGTTTATATCTGAGAAGAATATATTAGAATGTACTTTCTAAGTTTCGTCCTAAACGCTGCACCTTCATGAGATTCATTTGGCCGCCTTGTCTTCCTACCTTCCTCTCATCTACAGACAGGCCAACCTCTGACTCAACATTAACCCAATTGTTTCTCATTAAATACATAGACTACATGAATTAGCGTGGTGGATAGCGAATGGGAGGTGATATGAGCGGTTGTGACACTGACACGGTAAATTCTAAAAAGTTACATTTTCCAAATATTGGTTACAAGAAATATTGAAGTCACTCATCGTTCGAATTACAGGTTCAAACATTCAAACATTCACATATCCTTTTGGTTAGTCAAGGCTATCTTTTTGTCGATTTAAATGAGTCATTTGTATATATATGTGGCCTATCAACTGGACGCAATGTTGGTTGTATGGTTTATTACAAGTTTACTAGATTACATAAAATCAAAATGTATTTGTATAGCCCTTTTACACGCAAGCATGTCACAGAGGGCTTCACATACGCCCATAGACCTGCCTCTCAACCAACCTAAACCCTCAAGGAAGACAAGGAAAAACTCCCACAAAAACTCAATGCACATGTCAACTAATGGTTGCTCTCCAGGAATTAATAACCAGATAACGGGACGAGTTGACCAACAACCTACACAAATGTTCTTTGCTGTCTAAAAGCAATGTAAAAACACTGAGTGGTTGATATCAGTAAACACAGTGAGACTATGGGCAGCTGGGGCAGCCACAAGCACACCCTCACAATTTCCCCAGAAATTGTATGCTCTCTAGTTTTCATATTGCTGTTTGTGTTGACACCAGTGACCCCTGCTCACCCCCTCCCACACACACACACACCACCACACCTTTTAATGCAAATGCAACCAAAACATTAGGCCAGAGGAAGGCAAGCGTGGCACATGGAGACTCTGGGCCTCCAAACACTTTTAACAGACAACTATCACTAATCACTCCCAGAGCAGTGCAGCGTGTAATTACTCTGCCAAACGTTTGCCTTTCACAGCTTAGCACCGGGAGCCCTGACCTGCGCTTCCCTGTCTTTCGTCACCACTGTGTGTGTGTGTGTGTGTGTGTGTGTGTGTGTGTGTGAGGAAGGGGAGCTTTGTACCCCCCTCTCCTCCTCTCCTCTCTTCTTCTTTTCCGCAGGGTTGGGAAGCGGAGATCCTTCTCAATATTTAGAGAGAGCAGGCCATGCGGGAGAGGAGGAGAGAGGGGCTGAGGTTGGTGCTTCCGGCTTTGTGGGCGCCCATTTAAACAGGCTTTGAAACCTTAGCCATCCGGAGATCAGAAATAGCCTTATTGACTGGGCCCAGGAGTGAATGAGCACACTGGGTCCTCAGAGTTCAGTCTGCCACAGAGCTCGAGGGGGGGTAGGTGTGCTAGAGCCATCTACAAAGGCACCGAACATTAATTTTACATTAAGAGAAAAAGAACATTACTCAGCTTATTTTTTTACTGTCCCAGAGCTGCTTGGACACTGTGTTTCTGTAGTCTCTGTTCATTTTTCATTTTTTATCATCTTTTGGCAATGATGTTCTAAAATCGCGGTATACAGGGACACTCTCTCTCTCTCTCTCTCTCTCTTACTCTCTCTCTCTCTCTTGCTCTTTCTTTCCTCGCTCTCTCTTTTTCCCTCCCTCCCTCCCACTCTCATCTTGCTCTGTCTCCGCCTATCGGTCCGTCTGTCTTATTTACTGAGGCGCTTGTCTGTCTGCTGTGTGATCTGTCCCTTCTCTGTGTGAATACTGATAAGATGACACGATGCAAATACGGTGTGAAAGGAAGCCGCCTGGAGATCAGGTAGGAGTGCAGGCAAGGGGATCCCATAATGACTATTAGCTGAATTTCACGGGCTGCCTCAGATCTCCTGCAATGACAGGGGCCTTTATATGAGGCTGGGTGTGCCGAAAACGCTGGATGACTCCCCCCTGTCCTGTCTCCGGGTTTGATAAGCAGAACACACGCACAACGAAGCGCACACACACACACACACACACAAACAGCTGTAGTACAGATGATGGAACACTGGATTTTAACCTTTGTTCAGCTTTATAAATATTTTTATACGTTTAGCCTTTTTTGTATCAGAACCACAAAACCAATATTTTCATATTTTTTTTACTTTACATGTGCTCAGATCTCTCAGAAGAAAATTATGTTGAATTCAAAACCAAGTATAATACTTGTCTTTTTTTTCCTTTTTTTAAAAAGGCTTGAAACATTTTCATCCCCATACAGCAACGTCAAGCATGTTCATTTGGATGTATTTTAAAGAGCCTCCTCTCTAACTGTGATGTTGTAAAGCCTTTTCAGAGAGCTCTATTTTATCATTGGGTGTGCTCGGGCTTCGCCAGAGCCAACCTTTGTAATCTCACATATATATTTATTATTATTATTTTTGCCCCCCTACTCCTCGGTCAATATTTGGACTACATAGAAAACGTCGACGTCCAAAGTTTCGTCTTGGTCTCCATTGAGTTGCTTGTATCAGAATTTACGTTCCGTTGCACAGTTTAGGACCATACAACGTTTTTGTGGCATAAAGTTGATTTTGTCGGCAAAGGGTAGAGTACTCAGTTATAATAGTCCACGTCACAGCGTCGGCACATGTTAGCAACGACGCATTAGATACGACCACCTGGTACCTTATCCAGCGGATGCCTCACTATAACCCAGCTGCTGGTTCATCTGCAGCATAAATGTAATTGTCAACGGTCTTTTCAGCAGGGACATATTTTGCTAATTTACTAAAGGGTTATCTGTTGTAGCCTACCTACCAAGATAAGGGGACAGCAAAAATACTAGTCCGGCGGTGTGTACTTTAGCCACATTTCTTGCAGCAACTGAATGGTGAGATTCTCCGAGTCCTAGCTAGTACTGTAGGCTAGTTGTTGAGGATAGCGTTAGCTTGTTTTAGCCGTTAGCACTACCTCAGTTTGCAACCGGCTAACTTAGTCTACATTTACTAGTCTAGCCAGCGAAGCAAATGTCAACTATACAGAAGAACCCTACCGAAATAAACGTACGGTACTGCAAACGATTTGTTTTAAGGAGTTTTTTTTGCAACTGCTTTTGGAATGTTTAGCGTAGCTCTAGTAGCCTAGAAAGCTCTAGTCTAGCTAGCTAGCTAGCTTAGCTAACGACTGGCTGTTCGTTCGTGAAGGCGCCAAAAGTGGATGGTAATATAAATAGAAAAGGTAGCGTTAGTCTACTGTACAGTAGGCTACATTAAACAGAAAATAAAAAATGTGATAACAACGTTGTGTTTTCTTCGTGTTTGTATGAATCAATTTAAATAGTTGGATGTGCTTACTTCTTTTTGCTATGCTTGCTCAGGTAATGCTAGCTAGGCATTGCGGCGTTTAATGACCAACCCAACATTCTGGGTTAAATGGTCAACCCATCTTGCTGGGTTAGTTTAACCCAACGTGTGTTCTGTCCTATATATTTAACTAGCCGCTGGGTTGGAAACGATGTTTTGGAGTGTAGACAAACTGGAATAGTATAGTCCCATAGCCTACAATTGACCCTTTCAATATAGCAAAGATGGGTGTTCATTTTTTAATCCTGTATTGTGTAAAATTACATTATGCTGATGTCTTTCTAACCCAGTGCAACATGTGCCCTTGAGAGGATTACGGAGTTGAAGAAGCAGATGCTGGGCAACCAACAAGTTGTTTATATCTGAGAAGAATATATTAGAATGTACTTTCTAAGTTTCGTCCTAAACGCTGCACCTTCATGAGATTCATTTGGCCGCCTTGTCTTCCTACCTTCCTCTCATCTACAGACAGGCCAACCTCTGACTCAACATTAACCCAATTGTTTCTCATTAAATACATAGACTACATGAATTAGCGTGGTGGATAGCGAATGGGAGGTGATATGAGCGGTTGTGACACTGACACGGTAAATTCTAAAAAGTTACATTTTCCAAATATTGGTTACAAGAAATATTGAAGTCACTCATCGTTCGAATTACAGGTTCAAACATTCAAACATTCACATATCCTTTTGGTTAGTCAAGGCTATCTTTTTGTCGATTTAAATGAGTCATTTGTATATATATGTGGCCTATCAACTGGACGCAATGTTGGTTGTATGGTTTATTACAAGTTTACTAGATTACATAAAATCAAAATGTATTTGTATAGCCCTTTTACACGCAAGCATGTCACAGAGGGCTTCACATACGCCCATAGACCTGCCTCTCAACCAACCTAAACCCTCAAGGAAGACAAGGAAAAACTCCCACAAAAACTCAATGCACATGTCAACTAATGGTTGCTCTCCAGGAATTAATAACCAGATAACGGGACGAGTTGACCAACAACCTACACAAATGTTCTTTGCTGTCTAAAAGCAATGTAAAA
Source organism: Mallotus villosus (assembly GCA_903064625.1). NCBI lineage: Eukaryota > Metazoa > Chordata > Actinopteri > Osmeriformes > Salangidae > Mallotus > Mallotus villosus. The sequence goes on from CAEFZP010001011.1 coordinate 85,381, forward strand.
ACACTGAGTGGTTGATATCAGTAAACACAGTGAGACTATGGGCAGCTGGGGCAGCCACAAGCACACCCTCACAATTTCCCCAGAAATTGTATGCTCTCTAGTTGATGTAGTAATTTCAGTTCATCAGTCAGTTGTGACTAAAAATACATCAGGGATTAGCTAGACTGCCTGACTATCTCACAAGGCTTTGATAACATAATGGGAGCTGGTTGCTCATGGTTACGATGATCTGATATGGGTTCTTAATAAAACAAAAAAAAAGGACATAACATACTTCAGATTTTAAAATAACAATAAAAAATGTCTTTTTAAGCAATCATTTAAATGTGTGTGGAAAGGATGTGTCTTCCTCCGTGTGGGCATATATTGTAAGATGAAAACACCCACTTCTCTCTTTTATTTTTCTATTCTACACAAATTAGCTATGTTCCTTAAGGGCAAAGTGACAAGAGGTTACTGGAAGACTATGTGTTTAATTAATTGAAAAATGCTCAAATTGCTTTAACAGTTGTTATGTGAAGTGGAAAAAAAGAAGAAAAAAAAAGGATTCCGTGTTGCCAGTACTCAACCATAATTAACACCCGTGGGAATTAAATATTTAGCATTGGCCTTGTTGCAGCACTTAGGACACAAATTTCTATTTTAGCTATGAAAGCAATGCTGTCTTAAGTGCATGCGTCTGTGTGGACAGCTGTGCAAAGGGGAGTAGCCTGGGATATTTCAGTGAGACACCCCAGTGGCTCGCAAGGTCCTTCCACATAGCATATGTGTAAGGGATATGGCAGTTGCATTCCCTGGGGTTAGGCATTACTCAAAGTATTTAGGTTTCTAATTAGACTCAAGGCCTACGTCCATCCCTACAGTCGCCACAGGGGCCAGTGAGACTCGACACACATTGTGTCAGGAACGACAGAGCCCAGAGACCAAGAGAGAGAGAGAAAGAGGAAAAAGAGAAAATTGGGCGGAAATAAAAGACCTAGGGAAAAAAATTGCTTTGTTTATTCAAACTTTAATTACACATAGACTCTAATCGCTTCAGTGGTGTGTTGGAAGGCAGGGGAGACTGGGGAACCTTAATGATCCAAGGTGGACCAGGATAGCAGCCCAGGGACCACCAGCCCGCTTTGAACAGTCCCATTAGAGTCTGGGCTGAAGGCGACAGCTACACTGGGGTTCACGCTAGGCTAGGCTACCTCAGCTACACTGGGGTTCACGCTAGGCTAGGCTAGGCTACCTCAGTGTCTGGCTGCTCTCTCGCCAACACACAGGGCTGGGCCATGTGCAGCCGTCAACAGCTGACCACTGCAACTGCTGTACTTGTCAAAGCCCGTCAGGTTACCTACTAATGAGAAGTCATGAGGGGTTATCCCAACTTCTCATGACTTTGATCTCAGCACTCTGCGGGAATTCGAATGGGAGTCAGAGAGGGAACTGGAATTTGAGCCAGGTTTTATGTGTTTACAGGGAAGTCTTGAGGGATGACAACAGAGGTAATTACACGTCCTAACTTTAGAGTAGAGGATGAATGTTTTCGGAGTGTGACATATCTCGGCTAAACAGAAATGGATATCTGGGATTAGTCACCTGAAGGGGCTACACAGGAGATTACAGCTCCTAGGAGAAGATACTTTCAAAATCACTGTGGTCAGACATGGGCCTTCTACTGCTGATATGTGATCCATTGCAACTAGCAATTGTTGTGACACTGTCCCCATGAGGTCACCACATCCATGATTAATCTGCGTCAGTGTCTGAGGCTTGTTGAATAATTGATTTTAGACATTGAGGCCAAAAAAAAGGGATATTGTGAAAAGCTCTGTTCAATATGCACACAACAAAACATTGGTGTTTTCAACTGCAGTTGTTTCTGACACACTTTCGTACATTCTACTTTTTTTCTTTCCTTTACTAAAACAATTTCATTTGAGGATTATTCAAAACTGAAGAATCGGGGTGGAAGAAATCCATGCGTAAAATTAGCGTCCATTTGACTTTATGCGACATTTCCCTGAAGAGGCAAATATGTTAATCTGTAGTCCTTAAGTAGCTCAATTCTCAGGTTATTTAATTTCCACCAGTAGCCTTTTCTGGGTTGGAGCTTTGGGGATGGGAGAGGATGAGGGACAGGAGTCCTGGTTTTAGAGAAAGGGCACGCAGGAATATGGAGACAGAAAGAGATCAGGGTGGAAAGATGGAGTTCACCATCCATAAAGTGATAGTTGCTTTGGAAAGATACATTATAGTAATGCTACTATGACAATAAGCTTGAACGAGACTGACTGATTGCGCAGAGTAAAAACAACCATTGTTAAGGTGAACTCCAGGAAGCGAGATGCTACTCTGTCTCGCTGTCTGTGGCAGGAAGTGCATCGTCTCAGTGACGGCCCCTTCAGCTCACCGTTTCCCACAATACTTGTTGCTGTTTGTGGTGCTGAGCTCAGTCATTGGCCCGTAGCCGTGGCAGCCAATCACAAGCTTGCCCTGGCAAAGGCCGAGGCTGGACGCATCACCCACCAACACTGCCCTTGTCAGCTCTCTGTCCTCATTGTGGCAAACCACTGACCGTGCCGCACCCTATTCTCCTGCAGCCCCGCAAATAATGTGTCCGAGAATAAAAAGAAAGGAAAAGAGAATGGATAGCCTAGAAAAGAAGAACCAAACCATGTTGCCATGTCGCTCCAACAGGAACAATACAAGTGCTGGAACATCATTTTGAAAAGCACAGGAGAGAAATTATTTTACTCAGCATTATTGAGTTTTCCCAAAATGGGTTACAACTATCTACAGAAAAACAACAATGGCCGACTTATCCCTCGGCAAATGAAAAAAAACCTTGTAGAGACGGACTGTGGACATTTTGAAATTCCATATTAAAATATAAGGGACAAAAACTCTTAAAAGGTCGCAGACTTCCCTTCACTGCTATTTTACAGTGGTTGGGGCTATCTGGGCCCAACAGACGCTCTGGCCCAGTGTGGCGCTGCTGTTGCTCATCTGGTCTTAACGTGGCCTGGGTGGGCAATTCTCATCCACGTGAGGGGTAGCCCAGTATATTTACAGAATTAATGACACACTCCATCCACCACACAACAGCTGCCTGCTGCACTTAGCTGATTGAGGACCGGACCCGCTTCCATCTGCGGAGCCGTGCGATTGAACAGTTGGGCAGTTTTATGTGGGGTTTGCTCTCCTGACACTAGAAATCAACACTGACACTACAATGCAAAAGCAAACACTTGTTTAGGCAAATTGGCTTTGTTGGGACGGCGTGCCAAAAAGGAGCCTTTGTTTGGTATTTCACTGTAATGTTGAGCACCAGTTGGTGTTATGCTCATGGCTGCTTGAAGTAGAGTTATGTAGGGTGTGTAGAATTGGGGTTCATCTGAACACTATGTATTTAAGTGAAAATAATGATTTTTTTACAGGTTTACATGTCTTAAAGGTTGTATGTTTTGCATTAAAACCTGTGTTTTGGTTCACTCCAGGCAGAATTCACAGTGTGTGTGCAAGGGCTCCAGGCTATCCGATCTCACGGTTGGCAAAGATGTTCTCCCCATTGTGAGAACAAGAAGACAAATGTAAGTAAAAATAAACAGATTCATACAGACGCTAGTACTGTCAAGAGGCATTTTCAGCAGTCGCCTAAAGATAGTATCTTGTACCAAGATTTAGAATTGTGCCACACAATGTAATGTATGTTGTGTTTGTCACCCAAACACAACATACATTACATTGTGTGGCACAATTCTACGCCATAGTTGGATGTGTGCAATTAATACCATGTCAGACATAAGCAGCATATGATAACATATAATAGGAATAATATACCTTTGATTTTTGGACCTTCTTTCTGAACACCTGTCACTTTTTGGCAAGGGCACGCCCCAGCACCAGGTCTCCCCTGGTGGAGATGGGGGAGGAGTGTATGTGTGTGTGATAGAGAGTGTGTGTGTGTGTGTGTGTGAGAGAGAGAAAGAGGGAGGAAGATGAAACAGAGACAGAGGAGGCCCTGATCACACAGACAGACGGGGTGAGTGACAGACAATACCTGCTGTAAAATTCCCTCACATCTCGGCTGATCTGTATTCATAGATCTCATCTACTCCGCACCGCAAACTCTACCCCACACCAGCGAGCACTTTTGGCTCTCCCGCCCCGCTCACTTCACTCCTCCACTCACATGTAGCCTCTGTCTTCCTCCTAAAATATTTGCAGTCTTTGTTCTCAGTCTAAATGATGTCTCTGATCGCTAGGCGATGGGCTGAGAGAAGCGATCTGACAAATATGGACTTTTTTTCTGCTTCCCCCTCCCAATATCACCTAATTCTGATACTTCAATCGTACGTCTTCCCTATTTATCTATGTTCTCAGTGTTCTCTGACTCTAGGCCTCAGAGGTATGTGGTGTGTGTCTGATATTTCTTAGTAAAGCATTTGGAAGTATCTCTGTGAGTAAAACCTGAAAATGTGTACAATCCATTGATAGAATGAATTCAGTCAGTGGCTGGAAAGATGCACTTATAAATTCAGTTTATTCACTTATACATTTGGCACTATGATGACTGTAATTCATATGACGCAATACGTTATTAGTGCTTGGGAAACATCTGCTCGAGACTTATACTTCAACATCTCTTTCAACGTTTGACTTATTTCACAGCGTAACCAACCTTTAACCTAAGGTTTATCCTGTCAAACCCGCGACGAAAACTTGTCGATGGACTTTACAGCAGGGGATTCCTGCCCTAAAAGAACTGACCTGCTAACCAAACTTGTTAGAGGATTTTACGGCCTGTACGTCTTATCGTGACACATCATTTATTGCATACTATTAACCAACCAGACAACTGGAATGACGAGCGGACCTGCCCCTGCCTATCATTTACTTGTCCTATCCCGTACCTACGCGTATCTCGTTGCCCAAGCAACTTTGAGGTATTTTCGTATTTCATACGTCATTAGTCATCAAGTGATTTAATGCACGGTTTTGCCAAATCACTATTCGTTTACTAGTCTATAACTAAGTCCTTTTGACCGTAGAGAAATCCTCCTTTTCCCACTTTATAAATTGATCAGATTTGTTTCCTAACAGCTGTTTCCCCACAGGTAAGCAGAAGTCAATGTAATTATTCAATAACAACACTTAAAGTCTGCTCACCTGCCGATCTGTCTTGCTGCAGGAATCACAGGAACACATTCGTTTCTTATGTTTTTCCATTCTCAATAGCATTTAGTCCTCGCTTCAAATACTTCTGTGTGTTTGTGTACTTTTGTATGTTTCAGAACATAACTGGGATTGTCTAGACATTTGGCTCATGAACTTTGACAAATCAGACCATGTTTTTGCCCTGACATTCTATTTTTCTTTTATCCTTTGACTGACTCCCCTCCTAAAATGTCCTGTAACTCAATCTGTTACAAGCGAAACCACACTTATGAGACCCAGAGCCTGCTTGACTGGATTAGCTGTGTTGTGGCAGATCTAGGTTCAGGTTTTGACTGAGTATATGTCGTTTAATTTCTCCGGGAATTGTTTTGTCAAAACAAGTTACAGTGAAAAAAAAATAATCTGAAATGTCGGCTGAGACAAAGGTTTTAGTTTGGAGTTTTTTTCCGTTGTATGCCCATGTGCAGCATGTGTCAGTCATCACTGAGGTGTTGCACTAGAAGTGACATCAGAGCCCTGGAGGGTATGAGCTGGGAGAGCAGAGCTTTTTGATACATTCTTCCAGAAAAGAGAGCTAAAGGAACTGAGTGCACATGCTTGTTCCTCTGTTGTTGTGAGGAGCTCACTGTACAAACAGTGGCAATGAACTTGAAGGCGTGCGTCTGGATCGTTTGGCAGTCTCGTCTGTCTGTTACCACGTGCCGTAACAGTGGGAACTAAGTCGTATGAACGCTGTTGCTCACTTCCATTTGAGCTTGGATGTTGCTCTGACATGAGCGCACACATATGGAGAAGTATCGTACACCCCATAATAACTCTAGTCATCACCGTAATCAGCTGAATCTGCCCGTTGAGTGAAACTCTCGGAGCTCTGCATGAGTTAAGGCACACACTTTCGATCTGTCTGAGTACGTTCGTAGGCCCTCTGCTTGTTTGACTGTGAAGATCGGAGGGGCCTCGGCTGCACCGTCCATTTGATTAGACCATTGAGTGGGATGGAAACTGTGATTGACCCAGAGGAGATGGTGTGGACAGAGGCTCTGGATTGGCTCGATCTGCCTGACCTATGTGTGTCCAGGCCTGTCTGGGACTGGGAGGTGATGATGCCCACTGCACACAGAGATTGATGGAGGGCAGACATCAGCGTCTGGAATGAGCGCTGGGCTTTGAAGTCTTCTGCATGGAAGGAAATTGATATATCAGTTTAAGCCCTGGACCCTATTAAAAGAGTCCCCGTCAGGTTAATGCGATAGCCTCCACATTACCTCCAGCCCCATTCAGGACGCCCCTAATTCCTGCTCCTTGCTCACAGCAATCTCATTTCAGTTCCCCATCAGCAATGTTCGTCCCATTGGAGGCCCTCTGCTTTGGAGTAAATCACACAGTCAAACACTTGGGTCATCTCTCTCTCTCGCTCTCTCTCTCTCTCTCTCTCTCCTCTCTCTCTCTCTCTCTCTCTCTCTCTCTCTCTCTCTCTCTCTCTCTCTCTCTCTGTCTCTCTCTACTCTCTACTCTCTTTCCCCCAAGAGTGATTTAAGCCCCTGGCCTGCCGCTCTAATCGCCAGACTGGGATTCTCATGGAGCATTAGCGCAGACGGGCCAAACCTTCAAAGCGGGGCCTGTGGGCCCCCCTGTTTTCTAGGTCTGTCACCTCTCTCCACCACACTACCCTTCCCTCCTCAGACCGGCTGCTCACGCTCTGTCCCCCCGGTCAAAGAGTCAGTCAAAGCGCACGGCACGGCAGAGGTGAGCCCTGGGTTCATCCATATTTGATGGCATGCAGAAATACATTTACATTAAAAATGTAGAGTGGTGTCTTTTTAATTCAGACACACTGTATTTATTATTAAACCTTTATCTTTGGGGTCAGATCACGGGATATTTTCTGTCCATCAGCATCAAGTCTGAGTGTGTCAGCCCTCCTCGGCCCGACAGTTCACACCATGTTTAATACAGGCTGCAGTTCACTTTGATTTGCTTTCTCTGTCCCAAGTCATAAGACTGGTCTTACCTGTGACATGAAAAGGAAGAACCTCTTCTCTTGAACTAACATGTGCTCTGGTACTGTTTCAATGGATGTCCAGCCATCACTGATGCAACAGTGATTTGGGGAGAATCCCCTTATATGTATGGAGTTTACAGTAGATATACTGATATGATATCATTGGAAAGTTATGTTTTTTAGGTCCCTCCCACCCACATCCGTCTTAGTTATTGTGGGATCGTACGCAGCACTCCACACTTCCCTGCAGTACCCAGCTCTCAAGCTGGAAGGCGTTTGTTTACAACAGTCTGTGTTTGAGCTGTATGGCCGTGCATATTCAGTCTCCTCACCATGATCAATCCCCCGTTGTCCTCCTGATTGGCCCCTCTCCTGAGACACACTGATGTGAATGACTGTCTGAGCTGCCTCTGATCCATCTACGGGATTCAAAGAAATGTTATCCAATGCTCTCAAAACCCAGCAGATGTTGAGGTTTCTGTAAGTCGTCCGCCTTTATTATGTTAATATAACTATTTTGTCACGAACACCATTTCCATTTTAGCGGGTTTGAAATCATCAGATGGATTTGGCTCCCTCAATAAGTGATGTTTGACATTCAATAGATGAGATGAAATATGAAAACGCATTTCAATCGGCGAGTGGCAGATGACAATCACAACATGAGATGCTTTTGAACGAGTGCAGGATCACAATGCAATTCTGTCTGCATGTTATGTTTTTAGAACGCAGCCTTGTATACATTTTGCATTGATTAAATTCTTTGAAGTACACCAGCTACAAAGGACAGGGACATCTTGCAGTGACAATGGCAAATATTTGGAATGTTTCAATTAGCATAAAGCAAACACAAATATGCTAACGTATGGACACATTTCTACCTCCGATACTGGCAGCGAGTAACAATGAAAAACGTTGCCTTTGTGTGGATCTCTTCTTTTTCTTTTTACTTTTTTTGCCTGTACACACATAACCATAGAGTACACACACATAGACACACACACTGGTCTCAGAGCCTGCGCCCTGAGACCTGACATGTCTCACACACACACACACACACACACACACACACACACACACACACACACACACACACACACACACACACACACACTTACAAACACACACTGGTCTCAGAGCATGCACTCTGCAACCTGCCACACCCTTTGTCCATGTTTGTGTGTGTGTGTGTGTGTGCGTGTGTGCGTGTGTGTGTGTGTGTTAGGCCTGGGCACAGGGTTGCATGAGGGAGTGTGGTGGCAGAGCACTCCTCTGATGGGCCAGATCGAGTGTGCACTGAAGCCTTTCGCATATATATAGAATTTTTGAATATCTAAACCATTATTTAGCATCCAAATCAGTTCTGCTTGTCTGACTGATGGACAATTTCAGTGTGACCCCAGTCTCTTTGCATGTGACCTATACTGTCTAGATTCTTGCATATTGTTTGGATGTTCACATTGACTCCTCTCCCTTTCTTTCTTTGATCCTTTTAACATGCTCTTTGTGTTGGAATTCATGAAATATTCATATTTGGACTCTTGGCTTTTCTATATCTTTATGTACAACTATTGGCACCCGTCCTGTTATGTCAAGCCATCATAATAGTGGTATTGAGTTCATTTAAGTGTGACTTCAGATTTTTTTTGACAGTTTAGCTATTTCGTGTTATGAATTGCCAAGTCGATACATTAAGAGCATAGATCATCACCTATTTCATTCAACAGCAGTAATGCTGATAGTCACAAATAATGTGTCAGACGTAGGAAACATCAGTGTGTGAATTGTAAAGCAACAACAAGAAAGTGACAATAGTAATGGTATCCATACTAATAATGTTACTGCAAATGTTTCATAATAAGTGTTAATAATACAAATACAGATAATAATAATAGTAATAATAATATTACAATTTGTATTATTATTAGTTTTTAATAATGATAAATTGTTGTTATATAATAGTTCATGTTTTATTATTTGAATGATCTTTACAATGAGAATTCTTTCAACACACTGGCTCAGGCCTGCCCACCATCAACATGACGTTAATGGCCGTAGGTCCTAATCTAAGTAAGTGGCTGAGAGGGTCAAGTTAACTGTACGTTAATCTCCATCCTACCTTCTGTTAGCGGCAGCACCGGTGGTGTCACTATCCACATGTACTGGAGGATTTGGAGAACACTTAGGTCCATGATGTGGCAAAGCCAAACACTCAGATGTCCTCCAGAGCTCTAAATGTTAATGCTGTGTCGATTCTCGCAGCATTTAATAAATGTTCTGGAGGTTTATTAATGTGCAAATGGGTGCGAGCACCTCTCCCCTGCGCCAGCACAGAGGCACAGAGCTGTTTAAGGGAGAGATTCACAAATCAGCCGGTGTGGAGCTAAGCCTGTGGCTCTCCACTTGGGAACTACTAGCAGTATTTAATTCTGTGTGTGTGTGTGTGTATATATATTTGAAGATATACTGTATGTGTGCGTGTGCATTCAAATATATATGTGTTTGTGAAGAGTGTGTGTCTGTGTGTATGTGTGCAAGCCTACATGTGTGTGTGTGTGTCTGTGTGTGTGTGTGATACAGTCCATTACCCGCCAGAGAGTCTGCATGTTTACTCATTTGTACCGCTTGGAAATAAGTTCCTCCAGAGCTTCTCACAAGGTGAATGGCAGGGTGTCTGGGTGAAATTGGGTCGAGAGATGGGAGCGACATCCAGATACTGGTATCATGCATAAAGTCACTGCACTCACAGAGGCATACAAATAGGGGAAATCGTAGGATAAAGACTCGGAGGATCGAGCCATAGTAATATGAATGCAAATAGGATTAAGTGGCAGCTTTAGAGAAGGATATCGAATTCACAGTTCGTATAGATGTCTGGCAGAGGGCAGGGGATGCATTTAGCTGTTTGTGGAAATAAGGACGTGCTTATAGAGAGGGTCTGTGTGGGTACTTCCTGGTTCCTAGCATCGTTATTGTGATTACCAGGTGAGCTGCTTCTCTCATTAGCGCCTGCAGTATCATCTTTCAGGTGTTTTCCCTCAATATTAGTTTGATCTTCGTCTGGGGGAGAAATGATTGGTTTGATGTAATGCACATTTGTTTTTACAAACCCACCGGAGAGAACTACAAAGGCCTTTTCATTCAGGTTCAGACGGTACCGAAAAGGCTGTTTTTCTCTTTTTACTCGACTGATTTAACAGGCGTTTAAAGCGATTGATCTCGAAAATAATTTCTGCTTCATGCTGGGGCTGACTCTTTCTGTTCACCACACCAGCTAGCACGGTCAGGGCCTCTGCGTCCATAACCTCTCGCTGACTGTTGATAGCGATAAATATTATTGGACATTTGACTGCCGTTTTTCTTGTCAGAGGGAGCAAATAACAAGGTCCATTCTGCTTCCAATATTTTCACTCATTAGGTCTCTTTCAGAACATAAGCCCTCTCGCTCTCTCGCTCCCTCTCTCTCTCTTTCCCTCTCTCTCTCTCTCTCCACCAGTGAGAGCTCTTTGCTGGGCTCTCAGAAATGGAGGCCTGTTTTATCTCCACCCATGAAGTTGAAAAAGCTGGCAAAGCTGTAAATTTGGACGCCCCTTGTTAGAGTTCCTCCCATGGTCGTAATTCATCTCACTCTTTAACGCTCCTTCGTATTCTTCAGGGGCAGTAAAGCACCCTGACACTCACAAGGCGAAGGGTTGAGAGGCGAAGGGTTAGTTGATCGAGGAAGAGGGGGCTGAGTGGATGGGGGGGGCGGGGGGGGGTCGCTGCACAGAGGAGCGGTCCAAGAGTCTGTGACACACGGGGGGTCAAAGTGCCAGACCTGTGGATGATATACGGTGTGTGTGTGGGGAGGGGGGGGGCACTCCTGTGACACAGCGCTAACTAGACTGCTTTACAATTGGTTTCACTTCCCCCCCCCCTGCTTTGGGCCCACTCACTCTCTCAGGAGCCCCTTCGTCGTCTGCCTGGATGATATGTTCAGTGAGTTGCCCCTGCTGATGAGGACTGACACGTCCATGAAAACAAATGAAGAGAGGAACAGTGCTATGACTATGGTTTTATGGTTAAATGTGGGTGGAAACGTATGACAGGGTGAACGGGGTTAAAGCACCAGTCGTATACTATTATTAGGTGAGACCCTGAAGAGATCAACAGAGCTATAAATCGCTGTATAAATCTTCAAAAGGGGACTGTCAAATTCCACAGGCCTTTCCCTGTGATATGAAACTCTGACCCCTTTTTTTTCTCCTCGATATCATGAGGTCAAGTACTTATGCTGTACAGGTGACAGTAATCTGTTTTGAAACAGTAGCCGAGCTAACTCTCTTCAGGACAAGGTGAACATCCTCACTCCTGTAAGATCAGAGTGTGGGCCGTATGTTAAGAGTACATTCTATTTTAGTCAAGGCCTGTTTGCCAGACACAAGTTTGCAATGGCTGTCTTTATTTTAGGATGGTCCCCTGGAGAACGAAAGGATACTAAGTGCCAATCCTTGAGAGGGAGGTTTGTTTAAGGACTCTTCTTATGGAGAGTCTGAGAAACGGGGCTGAAATAGCACTCTGCCTTCCTTCATTTCCCATCCCATCACCCGCCCACCCGCCTGCCCAGCCGCCTGTCTATCCAACTGCCTCGTCCTACATTCCGGCTCAGATCTGATTGCAAGGCAAACATGGCATCTCATTCAAGATCCCTTTGTAAACGTTTTCTGAGGAAGGCAAACAAAAAGCCTGTGAAAGTCTAATGAGTTAATTATTTCAATACTGAGGGACAATGAGAGCAGAGCTCAATCAAGTTAGTAACACTTTACATTCCAGGTAGGATGCTACCGTGCTGAATGGAGAGAGCCATCTAGCAATTAAGGATGAATAATACATGAAACAGCATGGAACAATAAGACAAAGAGAAATGTTCCCAGGTCATCCTCAGTTCTCAGATTACAATGAGAGATAAAGGCCGGTCAATGAAAGGATGAAGGGGAAAGATTTGTTGAATGAGGAAATTAATGTATTCGTTTAATACTTCAGCATTCGAGTGCGTTCGTGTTACACAGTGTTTGACTTGGTTGATGAAGCCATTGTTACTAATGAGTGGGTGTTTTTTTTTACCAGATGGTCTGTTTCATGATCATGTGGTGTTTGAATACTAAACAGGAGCGTCGATAAACCTATTCATTGTTGCACATGCCTACCTGTAAGTGACAATCAGTGTTAACCTGCTTGTGCATGGGCAGACCCCCAGAGTGTAATCATTGTCACCTGTCGGAAGGAGGAATGATGTCACGAGGAAGGAAATCCTCTGAAGTCTACACTGGTCAGATCTTTTATTGTCATGGCGACATCTGGGTTCACAATGGTGCGGTTTAGAGGAGGGCCGCTGCTTTAAGTTAGAACTTAAAAATAGGACAGTCTTCAGAAGCTGTGCCATGGGCAGGCAGGAAGTGCTTTGATTTCTCTTCCCTTTTTGGTTTTATAAGAATATTGAATAAAGCCTGTGGATCTGGTGAACAGGTGGCAAGGCTTAGATTCCCCACAGAGCTAAAGCAACTTCCCTTACATATTTTAGCATCATAAAGCTTCATAGCACAATGCCGAGACTCTCTGTTATTCTAAGAAAAGCCCAGTCTGCATTTATTCTCTCCGTGGTGGCCATGTTGATGATGTTGACGAGCGTGCAAGACACTTGTTATGCTGATATTTTTTCCACCTTAAGAGTATTAGCTGTTAGCGGGGTACGTTACTAAAATAACCCATAACAGGAGTCTTTGCAGGCCTAGTGTCTGTGTCTGTGACGCACATGGAGCACTCTCAGTAACTTGAGGCCAGGCTCATGGGCCCACCTGTCCCTGGTTGTGGACAGACATGATCCAGCCGGTAGCCTCACCACTCATCCCTGATGTGAATGCTAATACTAATGCTAACATTAGCGCTAACATTAGCTACTGTTCTTGTTTCACTCTGTCAGCCTAATGTCATTCCACTCAGGGGCCAAAAGAGAGTGATACCTATGTTGAAGGGTTGTTCAACACATCTATTTAGAAATATTTGGATATGGATTTCATTATCCACAAATTGAATTGGTGTTTCATATATGTACTGGCTGTATAGCTGTAACTGTAGTGCTTGGAGCTCAAGAAGTTAATTAAAAACATTGAAAACAAGATTCTTATTTTCCTTACTGAACTTTCCTTTGAATGAAATACTATACTGTACATACACAAGTTGGTGTGTGCAATTTTCTTTTGGGAAATGTAGAGATCTAAATTCAAATAAATAATCATCCCAAAACAACGTATGCCTTAATTTGTTCAAAACATGTGTTTCAACTCAGTGTGGTGGAAAGCTATGTTTGAAAGTGTTATTTCTGCTTGTTTTACTTTTTACTCTTTGTAATTACAGCATGTTTTCTTTTGGCAACATGTATCCTGAAATTAGCAAATGAATGTTTTAACCCGGGTGAACCCGAGCTGTGTTTTTTCTCGCCCATCCCAATTACATGAGTTTAGAAGTGAGCAAAGGCGCTAATGACCTTTAGCATCTCTGGCAGGTTTTAAGTGTGATCAGTGAGTATATGTTTAAACGTGTTGTCCTCTGCCCCCGGAGAGTACAGTAACGATACCAATTAGCCCAATCTCATTAGCCTAGAGGACTCCACTGAGTCACACACATTAAGGGCCCTTTCTAATCTGACAGTTCTGAAATGGGGTGTGTGTGTGTTTGTGTGTGGGTGTGTGGGTGTACAGTGCATGCCTCATGTTGGGCATGTCCTCAATGTTTTTTGAGGGTGTGTTCATGCATGCCCTTTGTGTAAGTGTGTGTGTGTGTGTCTGTATACATGTGTGCCCTGTATGGGTATGTGTGTGTGTAAAGGCTATAAGCTTAATTACCAGTCAGGGATCAGACCCACAGAGCGCCCATGTAATCCAGCCCTGTGTTTTCCCCCCTTAGAGCTTACTGTGCACACACACCATCTAACTTTCATGTGTGTTTGGACTCTTTTCCCCCCTGGTGGTTAATTTATGAATTCCTAAGAGATGCGAGTTGGATTCTCTATCTCAGGTTTAAAGCACTCCCCACCTCCCCCCCACCTCCCCCACCTCTCTCTATTCCTTTCTGTTTCTCCCTTCTCGGCCCAGCTCTGATTAGTGTATATTAAAGATCAGAGGACAAAGGGGGAAGTGTCCTGCTGCTGATGCTGCTGTGCGTTGTTATCTTTGGAATCATTGGAAGGTCCCGCTGGCACTCGGCGACACCTGATGATGTCACAGGTTTTATTAGAACACCCTACGGGACGCGTTGGTTCACGTAGAGGTGACGCAGGAAAGCTCCATAAATTATTTCCTGTTCAGAGGCACAGAGGAGCAATGTGGTGAGGTTTCACTTTCCTGATAAAACACGGGCCGGTTCACTTCCTTTCGCCCCTCGCTGGTGGAGCACAAAAAAGTAGATCTTGAAAAAAACATAAAAAAACCACTTGTTACATGGAACGTTTGTGGCATCAGTGGTATCAGGTACAGGATGTTGGTTTTGTTGTCATACATCCTCGGTTGACGTACAGCAATTGGAAACATATTAATCTATTGTCTGTGAGATTTAGTTGAAAAGGGCTGTGATCATTTCTAGTACATGAAGAAAGTACATGATCATGCTGTTAGGCAACCTATACATATTACTCCATTTAAGATGAAGGCGTTTTAATTAATACCTTCAAAGTTCCTAAAGAACATCTCTCTATAATGTCCCTCTAATGCTACTTTTCTTTTTAGTGCCTTTTTTCTCCTGGTTGGTCTCATTAGGTCAGGATTAACAAGGGGATTATAAGATTCTAGCCATGGGCTACTTACTCTTTAACACTAATATCTCAAGGAGGTTCTCTGTAATTTCATTTTGAACGCCTCAAATGACTTTAAACAGGCAAGGGTATCTGAGCTCTGGCAGTTAATCAAAGAAAATAACTGGAGGATGGCTTTGATAACGGAGCACTTCTCACTTGTGCCCAGTGGAAGCTATGTTTATTTATCGTCCGCTGCTCCAGGAAATTAAAGCTGTCGTCTACACTGTGTTTAGTGTAATTGGTCATTTTATGTTATTCACATATCGTCAGGCTCCTACAGTTTCACACTACCTGTTATTGTAGAAAATAATTACTTTGAGCTCAGACGATTTGAAGGCTGGCGCGGATATTATTTCCCTCTCTCTCCCTCTCTCTTTCTCTCACACTATCTCTCTCTCTCTCTCTCCCTTCTTTTTCCGTAGCTCAGTGGTGGATTTTCCAGTCCAAATCCAGACACGGACGACGAATGAACATCAAGGTGCAGAACAGAAGAACGAGTGTGTGTGTGTGTGTGTGTACATCACCGCCACACCAAGACTTCAAACTGAATTGAAGACGTGTTACTTAACACACAGGCCAATCACTCCGAGGGCTTGTGACAATGATGGCTTCAAATCCAAGGTAACCACAGTGTGAAGCATCACTATGGTTGGAAGTTGACATTTCACACATGTGCGAGTGCACGTACACAGACACACACAGACACACACACACGTACACACACAGTGACCAAAAGCTCAATCCTTTGTTTTGAGGAACTGTTGTTGTTGTTGTCATCGTGTGTACTGTAGTTGTTGCATTTTGGGAGGGAGATGTGTGACTTTTGAAAAAAGAAAGGAGCAGAGGAAAAGCACACCGGCAGCATACACAAAATGTGTCTGATTGATTCTGATTCCACCTGTCAACATATTCTTACAGAGAGAGAAAACATTTTGCTTTTAGATTTCAGAAAACCCGCCGCAGAAAGTAGGGGAATAAATTGGCATCTTTAGTTTGTTTGTGTGCCTTGTAACTTTACCTAACAGCCACAAGGCCAGTACACAACACAGGAATGATTTCACATACACATCTTAAGTCAAGCAGAAATGTAACACTGTCTGCCAAAATGACACTCTAGTGAACTGTAATGACTACATTGTTTTTTTTTCTGCCACCACCATCCTTCCAACATTCTTCCAAGTAGCAGGCACACACAACCTAGCGGCCTACGCTAGTGTGTGTGCGCGCTTTGAGAACTTAAGGAGTTTTGAAAGTTAAAAGAAGGATTTTTTTCTCCTAGATCCTGTTGTGATGTTTCTTCGCCTCTATCTTTTGTGCTTGTGCCTGCTAGACGATGCTATTATGTTAGAGGAAGTAATATGACTATGACAGGCTTCAGTACCCATTTGAAAAGCACATTTGGCAGGCGCGTGAGTGCGACAGCTTTCGTCAGAAAAGCACTTTTCCCTCACGTGCACTTTCAAGAGTCTTGTTAAACACAAAAGGAGCACCGACTTCTATGGGACCGAAAGAGAAAATAGAGAGAGAAAAAAAGACAAGAAAAAAATAAACAAAAAAAAGATATGATTATAAACGCGCGTGCCAGATACAAGAATGTCGACTCGAATTTTGTGTTCAGTCTGAAAAGGTGAAGTTTAAGAGCTGAGAGGCTGACCTTGAAAAGTCTCCTGTCAGAATCGTGTTAGTAGTCCTTTCTCTCGCCTGTCTAGGTACACTAGAATCACAACATTGTTTATTCACTTTGATTTGTCAAAGATGTATGCTCGAGTATTGACAAAAGATCTTCCTCCCAGCATTCCTCACATCCACTGCATCCGTCTATCCGTCTAAGGGCTTACTGCTGTGTGCCGTGTCAGGCTAGCTGCTCCAGCGCTTCTCTGCGCGTGGCCTTTATTGATGTGCCCATCTAATGATGTAGCTCTGCTAGTGGCACTTAGGGGAAACATTGATGAAATGTGTTTTTAAGGGTCACCGGCGCCCATTAGAATTACCGGTGCTGGCGAAGGCGCTTGTCATGCATGTCACATGGTGCTCTCTCTCTCTCTCTCTCTCTCTCTCTTCCTTTCTGTCTCTCTCTTCCAGCTCTCCCCCTGTGTGCCCCATCTGCGGGGAGGGCTGTCCATACGGGGCTGTGGTCCTCTCAGTGTGGCACATCAAACCCTATAAAGGGAATCATTTATGTGCCACTCCCCATTACTGAACAGCATGGAGACAGCTAATGAGGGCCACGGCAAAAGGAATATTTCCACCACTTTGCTTCCAGACAGACACTGGCAAGGAAAGACACCAGCAGTCTTCTGGGAATCGTTGTTTTTTGGGAGGGAAAAAGAACAAAAGCAATGTGTGTGTGTTTTTCAGCTTCTGGTCTTTTTTATATTTGCCGTTAGTGTTCTACTTCAGTTACGGCAACAGCTTGAGGTGAAGAATCTGCAAAACCCACACCATTTGTGGGGGTGTGTTTTTTGGAAGTGTGAATTTATGAATGTGAGAGGGTGTGTGCGACTGTGTGTGTGAATGTATGTATACTGTTGATGATAGGGCCTGAGTGCGTGTATGTTTGTGGGCACATGTGCATGACCATGTGTGTACAGTGTGTGTGTGTGTGTGTGTGTGCGCGTGTGTATAGAGGTCTAGTGGTGCTGATAAAAAGGTAGCTGTGACATTTCCAATTTGCCATGCACCAGCCCACTCCATTTTCTTCCCTGCTGCCTCTTACATGGTAGAGTAAGCCTCTAGGATTGACAATAATTACAGCCCGCATAAAATGAAGAGGGTAATATGAACACAGCTTTGCCATAATTGCCTTTTCATTATTTGCTAACAGTGAGCTATTCAGTCATAAGAAAGAGATTGCATAGTAATTGGCTGACAATGGGAAGCTGGGGCTCTGTTCAAACGCTGTGGTAATTTTTGTGTTGCTGCAAAGGTTTTTTGGGGGTCTTTTTTATTAAAAATCCGAAGCATTAAACTGTAATTTAAAACTACAATTTCCAGCATGAATGAAAATCTTGGTATTAACATGAGCTCCTATTTAGAGTGGAACATCCTATTAGCAGTATTAGCACTAGTTGGTAAGTTTCCATATGGGCTGCCTGGAACCCAAATGGGATTTAGACAGCTTTGTTTCTTTCCCATTCAGTGTCAAAATCATACCCCTCCAAACACACCAGTCATTGTCAATAATATCCTGAATGTACACTGTGTGTGTTTATGGTAAGCTCGGCTGATGCAAGTGAAATACAACATTTTCCCCCATACAACACGTACAAACAGCCTACAACCACCACGCTGGTTAATATGAGAGGCACACATCGTTTAGTCTTTGCTATTGCACTGAGGCAACACGAGAATAGATAGACCGTACATCCGATAAGGATTTTCGAAGCAATCCATCTCATATATTACATCAGAAAGGGTCTGAGGCGCCGCGATGGCAGACCAATGTTAATTTGTCTAAATAGGATTTTGGGGTTAGGCCTGGGACTCAGGAAATGCTGCTTTAATATAATCTCAAGGACAATACGACACAGCCTGATGGAGCTGCTGTGTGGCTGTGCTGAAGACACAGAGGATGACGCTAATCTGAGCCAGGAAGGAAAATAAGAGCCTGCTCAGATGACAGACATGGTTTGGGTCAGAACACCTTCTCAGCCACGCGGGCCCCTTCTGGTCAAAGAGAGAGAGAGAGAGGAGAGAGAGAGAGAGAGAGAGAGATGAGAGAGAGAGAGAGAGAGAGAGAGAGAGAGAGAGAGAGAGAGAGAGAGGAGAGAGCGAGAGCAAGAGCAAGAGAGAATACGAAAGGACAGACATGTACTTGGCTGTATAAGCACCGTGCAGCACTGTACTGACTAAAACCTACTGGACAAGGGAAGAATGCATGATAGAGTGTGAGAGAAAGAGAGAGAGAAGCAGAAAGAGAAGGATACCGAGGAGGATAGAAACAAGCCCCAGGCACATTGGTTTTGGGAGCAAGAGTGGATTGAAATTCCTGTGAAATGATTGTTTGTGGAGACCAAGGCCAGGCTTGTGTTTATTTGGAGTGGGCTGGTTGGAGTATCACAACGCAGCAGGGTCCGCTCTCCCCTCTCCCAGACATCTCCACCGCTCCAGCCAGACGCCCCTCCTGTTAGCTAGCACGCCAACAAACCCCTCGATCAATCAATATTTATCCTATGCAGCGCGGGGAGCGCAGCTCTTCAGTACTCACTCGGAGTCGTTTAGCACAAGTGCTTGCACGAGAGAGAAATAAATTACATTTACAATGCTATCATTTGCAGGCCTGATGTTTCCCAGGCATTAGCAAACGCTCAGAGATGGCTGTACCTGGTAGTTTTACAAAGACATGACTAGCCGAGATTGATTAGAGGAGTGGAACAGCAACACAGACAGGAACAGCTGTAGTTGTTGCGAGTAAGAGAGAGGAGGGAGGCTAATAGGCTGGATCCTTATTAGGATGTGGACACATCAGTGCCATTAACAAGCTCTGTGTGTCAGCCACTTCACTAGTCCCCCCCCCCTCCATCATCATCATCAGATCCACATTGCAGCTAGCCGAGGGCTCTGTATGTTTGAGGTGCTCTCGTTGGTGTCATAATTATCTAACACAACGGGGCTGCCGCTCTTATTAGTAATTAGCTCGCACCAAACTGATTGCTACGGCTTCCTGTACTCATCCCTTTTAATGTTTAAACATTTACTTTGTGCTTGAAGGATTTGTTTGTATATATCTTGTGTGTGATGAGCGCTTTTCAAGTAATTGGCTCCTGGGGGACCGCACTTTCTAACAGTTAAAGAATAATTACGGCCCAATGAAATGTTAAACTGCCCTCGCTGTCTTTCGTCGGGGCTTAATTGCACGCAACAAGTAAAGGCAGGCTTTTCATTTTGTTCCATCACAGAGATGGACTGAACTTTCATGGAAACACACATACATTTTGTCGAGAGGTAAATAGACTCTCATATGGTAATATTTTAGGACACCAAAGCAGTTGGAAAGACAGAGATCTCATTGAAAGCGATCCTGGTAGGTTGTTTTTATGTTGTAGAGTCAGAGAGAGAGAGGGCTGAGCTTGTGTGTTTATGCTCTGATGTAGTTTTGCATATATTCATTATAAAGACACTGTGAGAATTCTGAAAAGAGAAAGGACACACTTGCTATGAAATCAATGTTTCATACTTAGGATGTAAAGTTAACAGCCTTGGTTTTATTTCTTTATGGTTGCTATTGTACAGTACGTATTATGTCCACAAGGAATACATTCAAATGGTATTGTTAAGCGTACCTCTTTGAACCACAAAACCTTTGTTGTTTTTCTTAAACTCACTTGATTGAATATTTGAAAATAGTGATAGAAGAACAATTGAGGAATTTTCTATAACCTTAGAAAATATGTTGTAAATTAATAGAGCAAATTATAATTCTCCTGGCTGTTTCATAAAACATTCATTATTCAAAAGAGAAAAAGGCAAATGAATTAATAGGAAAATATCATTTTGTCATAATTTATTCATAAAGCTGACAGTGGATGTGTGGAAAAATATGAAGTAAGATCTGGTGCCTGTGCATGTGTGTGTGGGTGTATGTACGTGCATGTGCATTTACATGTCTTTGTATATGTGAATGTGTCTCTATTTGTGTTACCAATCTTTTTAGAAACATTTCCAAACTCTTGCTTTCACCACCAGAAACTCATGAAATGTGAAATATTTCAGGGGTTGACATTGCAAATGACAACATTCAAGCCAAGCAAACACGGTCGTTAGGTTTGTCAGCTTTGGTTTATTTACAATAAGACACAGATACTGAGCACCCTTCAGAGACCCCAACTATAGAGCCTGGACAAGTGATATTTTCACAGATGTATAAATGGAAGATCACTCCGAGAATCCACTGAGACACACAAACAGACCCATGCACATTACAGTGATACAGTCAGAATAATATGAAGAAACGCGAATACGGGTAAAACAGAGTTCCTACATGTATATATAGTGCATAATGACTTGTATCATGTCGTGCCAGAATGTCTTTTTCCCAAGCCCTGGTATGTACACACATACCTCTCTGACCCTCTTGTTCTCAGTACCAACATTATACTCTCCAACATATCTTCACCATGTAGGTATATTTACCTTTCCATTTACGGCCATCAGTATGCCGTTTATTTTGTATTTTTTCTCTCACTGCGTGCTGAAATACTGTGTTCTCTTGATTTGGATCCAGCAGGGCCCAGGCTAAATGCACCATTGATTTAAGGAGTGGATGGGCGTTGTGGTATGCATACCTCACATTCCTCTCCGAAACACAGTCCTTCCCCAGCCATGGCTGACAGAGTGGACTGATCCGTAAAATTGTCTTCATCGCGGGGCTACGGTGCCATCCCCCTCACCTCTCTAAACATGGTACGGTCGAGGCATAGAGAGCCTGTGGCCCCCCCCTCAGGTAGCCATCTCAGAGCCTGTCTCTGTCACAGGTCTCCATCACCTGTCAGCTTCCAATAAACTCAGCGTGACGACAGCGGATCCCCCCCCCCACACACACACACACACACACACACCCACCCAGATCCCTTTCCCCCCCATTTGGATCGCAGGGTTGTATAATGCACTCAAGTGAATTACAGTGGGCTCAGTTTTGGCAGACCTGCCATGTGTTGTGCCCAGTGGGCCCTTTGTAAATAAAATGTTATTACACGCCTGGATATTTCATGCCCTGTGTGTGCTGAGGGCTCAGCGGTGCCATACCTCCCTGCGATGACTCCCAGATGTTAATCAGAGATTAACACAGAGCGCGGGACTCAATCAGACACCGGGCGTACCGCGCCTTCCTCCTTCCCTCACGTTGATTGAGACGAGAGGCCGCCGTGCAGAACGCTCCTGCAAGCTTTCTCTCCTTGATCTCCGGAGTTTGTAATTATTTTCAGATTTGGGGATGAGGCGTATGTTACACTGATGGCGGCGTGATACTAACGGAGGATTGATGGCTGGAAAAATGACTCGAATCGGAGAATTTGAGTTTATTGTATTTTCTTACCCATGTGCATAATTGCCGAACACGTACAACTCCAGGTAGATACACACCGTGATAAAGATGGTATGTGTTTACTTGCGTAAGTGAGGGAGAACATCAGGAAATGAAAGAAAGAATGTGAATGACATCAGAACAAGTCAGTCCTTGGACTGTGTGGTGGGCAGTGTGGTGGGCAGTGTGGTGGGCAGTGTGGGCAGTGTGGTGGGCAGTGTGGTGGGCAGTGTGGGCAGTGTGGTGGGCAGTGTGGTGGGCAGTGTGGGCAGTGTGGTGGGCAGTGTGGTGGGCAGTGTGGGCAGTGTGGTGGGCAGTGTGGTGGGCAGTGTGGTGGGCAGTGTGGTGGGCTGTGTGGTGGGCAGTGTGGGCAGTGTGGTTGGCAGTGTGGTGGGCAGTGTGGTGGGCAGTGTGGTGGGCAGTGTGGTGGGCAGTGTGGTGGGCAGTGTGGTGGGCAGTGTGGGCCGTGTGGTGAGCAGTGTGGTGGGCAGTGTGGGCAGTGTGGTGGGCAGTGTGGTGGGCAGTGTGGGCAGTGTGGTGGGCAGTGTGGGCAGTGTGGTGGGCAGTGTGGTGGGCAGTGTGGTGGGCAGTGTGGTGGGCAGTGTGGTGGGCAGTGTGGTGGGCTGTTCGGTGGTTGGTGCGGTGGGCTGTGACTAATTGAATCCAGCTTCACCGTACCAATAAAGACTGGCAACTAAAATTCCTGTTTATGTGGACGCTAAAGTTAAACTTCGACCCAGCAAAGGCTTTAAGGTATACTGTTCAATATGGCATACTTGGAATTTGGGCTGTATGTAACATTTTCCCATGAAGAACTGGCAATGCCTTTAGTTTACCATTAATGACTTAGTTAACAACCTTTCATTACAATAATTACATGGTGTGTATCATGCTGTATTTGAGGATTCCATGGTTGAATGTGATGAATTGGGAGATTGGGAGAAAAGAGTTGTGCTTGCTAGGTTGAGTGCTGTGATCCAGGGGGGAGATGAAGCCCATGAAGGCTAAACAAACCCTCCTTTGTTTCAGGGTGTGCTGAGTGATCTCCATTGAGCAGAGGGGACGGGTAAACACTGCTAGCTCTATAGAGATACACATTGTAAACACACAGCGCTCATTAACTATAATGAGATGTTATGAGGAGCCCTTGAGCTCATTGTGTGGCTTCTAGAGGATAACCTGCCCGCTATTGTTGTTGTTGTTTATGCAAAGCAAATCATGGCTCTAGGTGAAGGAAAAACCCCACTGCATTCTTCCTCTCACTTCACCTACCATTCATTGGCGCCTCGGGGTGGCGTTTCACAAACGCCCCGGTCTGTTTTCCCCTCGGTTTCCCTCTCTCTCTTTCTTCCCACTCTTCTCTCTACCCTGCCCTGTGTTTGCCCTCTGCTTTTCAAGAGGTGTTCCGGCTCTTTCTCCAGGTCTACAGTCTAATCTGTGTTTCTCAGAGGTGGGACCCTCACCTTAATCCTATGGGGTCGCGTCGGCTCCGAGCCCTGGCTATGTGTTCAGCTGAGGTTTTAATGAGTCTGACACTGGGCCTAGCTAGGGTCACCCTGACCTTTCCCCAGGTTTGGAACGCCACAGCTCCGCTAACCGTCGCTATAGCGCTACAGTAAACGCCAAACCTTGTGTGTGGGTCTATATGTGTGTGTGTGTGTGGGTGGGAGGGGGTTACCCTGCACCACCATGACGGCTTCCCAGCATGCTCTCCTTCATGTGTCATTTAAGGCAGCATTGTGGTAGCCGCCATGCTGCACTGCGCTGCATTCCGACCCTAATTGCGTACGCGACACAGGATACTCCTAAACCCGGAGAGAGTACAGAGTCTCTGACATGCATGGCTAGCATAGCCTCTTTGACGACAATGAGCGGCTTCACCTTGGCTGCTAATTGCCCCGCCGCTCGGCTCCCTGGCTCCGAGTCACAGTCTCCTCTTCCGCTCTCGTTTGCCTCTCTCCCCACTGATTGGGAGCAATCTCAATTTGATGACAGTTGGTTGAGATTCTTCAGCCCCATGCAGTCTGACACCCCTAATTAGATTCTCCTATACGGCGGTTTACATTAGACAAACATTTGTGCAGACCGCGGGAGATGCCAGCTTGTGTTTGGAGAGCTCCCTCTCGCTGGAAAACAGACACGGTTGCTCATTTGTGCCAGTTTCCAGACAGTGTGTGTCTGACTGAGGGAGGCAGGATCGAGCTAACTGTTGAGATAATGAATTTTAAATCTGGCCCCTGAAATAACTGACGTATTTGTAAGAACTCCTCAGAGTTTGGATAGTTCATAAACATATAGTTATGGATAGTTGTCAGCAAAATTCCCAGTTGGTTATGTTCAGTACTTGTTTACATTTTGGCAATGGTTGACCATAGGGAGAGAATATGTTGGCTACATTTGTCGCCTTTTGGTTGGTGCAGGAGTACTTCCTGATAAGCATCCTAGTGAGACTCACCACCATCGCTGACATATTTCCATCAGGCAGCCTTTTAATTTTCACAATAAACGCCCCCACCCCCAGCCCTCCACACCCCCTCCACTTATCTACCCCTCCGATCGTGGGCCTTTCAAAGCCAACAAACCAGGTTTCGAATGTTCTCTTCAGCCTGCGACAAGATGTAGCTCATTTCCCTCACAGACCCACAGCAAGGTCACAGTCTTTTAAATTCATTTGGTGGGAGGAAGAAAGAGAGGAGGATAAAGGGAGGGTTCTGGGAGAACTACAGAACAAGGGCCTGTCCTCTGCTGGAGGTCACTCCCAAAGCCAGTCATCATATTCAGCTGGATAAGGGTAATGGGAGAGATAAGTGTGTGTGTGTGTGTGGGGCGGGGGGGGGGCGGTGCATGTCACTGCGTGTGTGTTCCATGCATGTGTGTGTGCGCGCAACTCAATGCTGGCATGCGTGTCCGTGGACGATGGCAAGTGTGTGTGTGTCTGAGTGTGTAGAAGTGTGTGTAGAAGTGTGTGCGTGTGTTGTAGACCTGGTGGAGAGGTAGTGCATCATTACCATATCCACACCGCTGGCTATTCTGAGGGATTTTCTATAATAAGAGGGGCTTTGTACTCAAGCCTGTCGTCCTGTGTGGCTGCTGGGCTTGTCAGCCCGGCCTTGTCAGACTGATAGTTTAATCAGCACACCTGTCATAACCAAAGCACGACTGGGATTCTTCTAGCTGAGAACAGATCTAAATCTCTGGTACATTATTGAATTATGATTATTGTCTAAATACCTGGAGGACACATTCCAAAATGTTACATGACTAATCACTACATACATATAGGTTAGCCCAATTCATGGGAACATTGATGGAATTAATGGAATAGTCAGTAACGACATAATTCCATACAAAGTCAGTGATTAAAATAATAACAGAAAGGTATTTGGTAATTGGCTTTAATTAATGAATAAATTACTTGCATACTTGAGTCATGAGTGTACAGCCTTAATACGGGTGAATTAAAACAGGTTTCTTCTCCTGTGAGAGACTGCAGTTCTGCGGGTTAGCTGCAGTCAATGGTCTACTGAAGATGCCCCATGTTAGCATTACCAAGCTGCAACCACAATCTCAGGTTTCCTAAACTGAGTTCAGTTCACTGACTGACATGTAGAGGACAGAAAGCGAGAGGGAAGGGAAGACACCGAGTTAAGGCTTCAGGGCTTTCTTGTCCAAACCCTTCGCGGTTTGGCAAAGTGTTAACCGTACATGCCTAATATCTAGTACAACCAGGGGTCTGCTAGAGGCTGCATCCCCAAAAATAAGCTCTGACAGATTAAACAAAATGCCATCTGCTTTGAATGATGGGAGGGCCTGCTCTTGAAGGGGGGCCCCCTCGGCCTCACAAGGGCCCTCCTTCTCCCTGTGTGGGTCTCAGGCCCCGAGGTGACAACCCTGACACCTCTCTCTCTTAATCGGCCTGTCCCCCTGACCCCAGGGGTGCCCAGGATCATGCCCCTCTGGGCTCCATTAGCCAGGCCTGGGTCCTGTGTCAACTTGACCCTGCAGCTCTGTGTCCTCACAGCTCACATCAAAGGCCTGATTAGTCCTAACATGCAAAACTGATTTAGTTCAGCTCTCAGGTAGAAGGCAGTACACCGTTATTGTTTTGGCTCATAGAGGAAGTCGGAAGACATATTTCAAACATAGCTGTGCTGCGGAGGCCGGGTGCCTCTCTCCAGTCCCCTAGAGGGAGCTGCAGGGAAATTCCTTGGACACCCAGCTCTACCCCCCCCTCTCAAAAGGGAAATGGAGCCTTTTAAATCATTGTATCTACAGGAATTAATTATCTCTATAGCAAATGAAAACTACGTGGATCCTTGTGATTCCAGAGGACATAGAATAAAATAGCTTTTCAGGCAGGTAAGGCAGAGGTAAGACACAGTGCTGACAGTAATATGATAGTTCTAATAAAGACTCTCTTATGAGGAGAGGTTAATTTAAGCAAAAGACTGCGGTGAAGTGCAACCTTTCTATGAGCAGATTAGCCTTTATATCTTCCTGACATTTGATTTACATATGATATTACACTTGGTTCTATTCCACACGGTGAATAATTCAAAACCCTGGCCCATAATTTAGCATTAATGAAAATAAAATATTTAACTAATAGAGCATTAGCAATTTGAGTTCCTCACCTTACTTATTAATTCTATAACACATGATTGACTTTGTAATTGTTGAACAAGTATTTTGCACCAAGACATGCAACTCCTGTGGAGAGATTTGTCATCATTTTCATTTCCGATCAATTATTGATAACTGTTTCATATTAGAATATCACCGCTCCATTGACGGCCTCCCAGACCCACTCTACCTCCTCTGCTGTCCCCCTCTCCCACCGCAGAGGAAGAGCTGGGCCCTTAAACAACAGGTTATGACATTTACACAGGCCTCGCTGGTGCCTTGGTTTAAAATGACATGTTTGGGTGAAATTCACAAAGACATGATCATCATCTCCCACAAACAGTGCAATCTCAGAGCTGCCGTGTGCCGCTGCATTCAGGGCGCCTGTGTTAGCCAAGCGAGCTAAATGAACGCTGTTTACCCTGATTGAACTGTCTGCGTGGCGCGGGGGAGTCTGGCGGTGGGGACCGGCCGGCCCTGTTTAGAGCGGGGCTGAGTCTCCCTGTCGGCGTATACCGAGGTATTACCTCCTAACCAGAGACTCCTGTTTCACCACAGAGCTATCACATTTCATAACACGGTAAAATAACACTTTAGCAGGGGGTCAGGTGGGAAAATGGCACCTCTAAATGAGGGTTAAGGCCGTATCATTGTCTTCTTCAGAGGAGGCACGCCCGCCTCCAATAATTCAGCTGACCTTCCGTGCCATGCGGCTGGTTCGACATGGCGGGGTGAGCTGCCGGGGAGACGATCCTTTTCACGCAGGCCGTTCCCCTCAAAATGGCTTTTTCTTCTCCCAGACAATCATCTGATACAGCGGTTGAATGAAATCACAGATTACATAAGAAAGGTCCCCTCTCCCCCTCAGATAAGGGTTCTCTACCTGAAGTGACTGCCACTGCTCTCTGTCCTCTCCTCTCTTCGCCTCCTCCTCTCGCGCGCTTATCTGCTCCTCTCCCCTCCTTTCTCCTCTCCAGTCTCTCGCTCTTCTTTCTTAAAACTTGAGCACTTGATTAAAAAAAATATGTCTATGTCAGGAGCCAGTGTAGATTATTATGTAAATGTCAGTAAGCTTTTTAATTATATCAAATGAACTGGATTGCCGTATAATACATAGGGGAGATGATTTTCTGTTTTTTTGTAGATGACCATCATTTTCCAGGTATGTAATGTTGTTTTTTTTCCCCTTAATATCTTCTTCCACTAATACAAGAGACATCATCCAAAGAAATATTTTCCCCTTTGTGGCAGACATGGAATTGAACCAAGTATTAAATAAAGAATGATATCCATTATACATTTGAGGATGAAACATAATACTTTATTTCCCTCGTGTACATGCACTATATATGAGCTGAGAACACATCTATTGATCTTGGGTTTCATTAGGTGAGGATGCCTCCCCTGGTGGGGACGGGCAACTTTTCAAGACTGTTTGAATCAGAGTAAACCTATAAGAGGGACATCTGTGGAAATATATCCCCCATCTGAGAAATATTTCAAACAAGGCACAGACAATGTAAATGAACTGCCTTCAACGCTGGAATCATTGTAATAGATTCAGAGGCATCGGGGGAAAATGAATGCTTAGACAGACTGGGATTAGTAACACAAATGCACATGCATTTTCACACACACACCCACACACATACACAGAGAGACAGGCAGGCTGTCAGACACAGGCAGATAGACACGCGCACACACACACTCACACGCACACAGCCGTTTAACAGTGTGAAGAGTGGGGGACAGACAGGGCCTGGGGAGAACACTAGGTGCCAGAACGAGGCTTGTCTCAATCTGCTAGGACTCGTGCCAATGTGACAACTACCTAGCAAAGAGCAGAGCACCACACTGTGGAGTGGAGGAGTAATGGAATGAATAAAGAAAAGAAAATATGGAGGACGTTAGAAGATACACTACATATATTGCTTGCCAGTATATAAATCGTTAGACAAAAAAATGCATGCTTGAATTCAAAAGGATTGTGATTTGTGTTAAATAAAATGTATTGTTAATGGTTGTTTCTGTAACAGATCGTTGATTAGTTTGATACCAAATCATATCGAATAATTATACCGATTTCAGAGATCCATTTTTAAATCTCTCTCTTGTAGGCTCCAGACAGATATGGGACCGGGGGGCTGATACTAGACTTAAATCAGTAATTAAACTTGAACATGGACCTGATGGTTTTGCCTCATATCCTGGGGATCTTCTCTGTGAAATTAAATATTTTTATGCTGGGGGGAGGAGGAGGAGAGGGGGGGGTGGGGGTGTCACCAACTCCATCAGGAATGGAAATGGGCTTAGAGCCTTTGCATAGATTATCCAAATGCATTTTGTCTTTAGTTTTTAATCATGTCTTTGCTTTAAATTAATGTTAATAATAATCTTAAAAATTGAAAATGTAAATATTACAATGGATTACCATAGATAAAACACATCAGTCTATTGGGTGTTTGACTGAAGGCTCACAGACTGATTGAGGCCGGGGTGAGAAAGTGTTTTGAGAGCATTAAAGATTTGATGCTACAAAAATGTGGCACTCACAAAGTAATTTTATGCCACTGCAAGCAAAATAACATTTAACAATGTTGTTTTCAGGAGAATGAGTAGTTGCAGTTTTAGTTGTTGTGATTAATCGGATACATTTACATCACAATCTTGAAAGACTTATTCATGCACTGAGTTTCTGGTACCAAGTGTTTGGGAGATAAGAAAAGGAAGCCAGGTCTTGTCAATGGTTGCAGTTATCTTAGTAGGATGTGTGAGGCAGATTGCGTTTCAATCCACATGTATTATCTTAGACGCTTTGAGGTATTTTGTATAAGAGCAACTTAGCTACTTAGGAATGCTTTTAATGTTCATCTGGGGTGCACTTCAGCAAGTTTGCTGAAAACAAACATCTGCATGGATTAACATTTTTTAAAGATTTTTTAGAGAGAGGTGACCTGAATATATAATCTACAAACAATACTCCCCAATTTTTTTTCAATGTATTTTGTCACAACACTCATATCTGATTTGGGACTATAAATACGATCGGTAATGTAAGCCATTTTACAGAGCATGTGGCAGCTCCCCACAATGTACCCTGTCCCACGTAGCTTATAGGTTCACTTGTCCTCACTCTTTGTGTAAGGAACTCTAAATCTGCAGTTGTAATCTTAAGCAGCCCTTCCTGATTAGCAAAGGAGTTTGTGAAACTCTTCCCCAACTTATTTAGACTGATTTGTTTATCTCTTAGGGGCGATAACTATTCGCTGTCGCAATCCTCTTTAATTCATTGGTAAGAGCACAAAGGACTGCAGAGAGCTCTAAAGCCATGACAAACCCAGCCGACGGCAGAGTGCACATCCAAGACAATCCTGGTGCTACCTGTGCCATGGAGATTAGACCATTGTGTTGGGGGAATGTTATCATCTGCGTTCCGAGCACAGACTCCGAGCTGTGAAAGTCGCCAGTAAGGTGCTTAAGATGTGGAGGTTTTTTTTTCCTCAGGATTTATCGATTCTGTTTCTTTTGGTATCTTTGATATAGCTCCAGTGTCATCTATTATGCTCCTGTGCATAGTTTGACTCTTTCTCTGTCAATGTTTGGGAATGTCCCATACATGCCAACATCTGAGGCCGTGCCTTGAGTCATGTGTATTTGTGTTCAGCAAACATCAGGGGCTTCAGCTCAAGGCTGTGTGAACTGGGTTATTCTGCTAAAGGCTGCAACATGTATGTCAACCACGAGGCAAAAACCCTAGCTCTTCAGTTACCGTGGCATTCAAAAAATGCATTTGCTCATACTTTTTTGTCCCTGCTGTGCTGAACCTTAAAAGTAACTTGGCAAGCACAATTAGAGGCATGCAACAGTATAACAATATTCTATCAATGGCCCTGAGATTATAAACAGACTGAGTTCTAGTCCCCCAAACATAGAGATAGCTATCATAAGGGAGCATGGAGCCTTTTGGCCATCTGTGGAGCTTGGAGCGGCCTGTGGACGCACAGCCCCTGGGCCAGGAAGGCAGGGCCGTGTAATAACCAAATGAGGAGAATGGGAGGCGAGTGGCAGAATGCACTGTATCAGAGCTGTGCTGCGTCGGCACTCTGATTCCGTTTGTGCTATTACATAATTAAATTTGGACTTGGATCATGCTTTTTAAGAGATTATGTGAGCATATGTTGCTTGAACACGTGCCAGCCTGTGAAATGGGGCTCCTTTCATGAGTACTCTATTAGGTTTAGAGAGTTTATTGAAAATCAGAATTAGCTCGCTGCCAACAGTTAATGAATTGGTGTTATGATCTTAGTCCAAGGGATGCTGGTGTGCTATAATTTAGGATCGCCGTCTGCAACAAAAAAAGGAAAATCTGCTAAACAAAGATTGTAAATTAAGATGTCTATGTACTGTAGGCTTACGTTTTATTGGGATTTATAGACTGCTGTTTGAAATGTGCTGTGTACTGTATGTCAAACTACTTATCGAAAGCGAATAACTGTACGTGATGTGTGTTTGTTTCCCCAGTCCACTCTGAGACTGTTCATCCACCTCAGCGACGATCCTACATCCTCATGAATCCCAAACACTGTTCTTTCTCATCTACATCCTGTTCACCTGCCACTTATCCACTACTCACCTTTCTCTACCTCCACTACTTGTGCACTGGACTTTCTCGCACACTAGAAATGTGTCCTCTTGTCTCCCCCTTCATTTCCTGGCCCCACTCCTCTCTCCTCCTTCCTGCCCCTGTTGTCCCTTCAGCTGGATGAGGATGGACAGGCCAGTTGGCTCCAGTTAAACAGACACACATATCAGGGTCCTCTCCCTCTATGCATCTGTCATTCTCCTTCCGTTGAAACATGGCCCCTGTCAGTGCGCCGGCTGAATATATCACCCTCTCCCCGTCGTCCCCCTACCATGAGGCAGTGCGGGTCCGTAAAGGTTTAAGCGGTTATTCCAGTCATTATTGGCTGTTAAATCTGGTGACGGTCGTAAAGGCCCCGCCGGTCCCCCCACCGCGCCTCAGAGGTCAGCTGACGGCCTGCTTTATGAGCTCCCCGCGCCGTGCATCACCAGTGGGCTGCCGCTCGCCTGCTCTCCCCTTGGCTCTCTTGCTCCAGAGAGGCAGGATGAATAGGCAGGCCGCAGACCGCCATCTATTACTCCTGTCTGGAAGGGGTGGGCCGCCAGTGGCCTCGTCGGCCCCGCATCGCTCCAGCGAGACAGAGAGGCCCAGCCGCTGATTTGTGCCTGCGGATGATGTGAAGTGACTAGACGTGCGCGGCTGGCGCACAGAGAGCAACTGTCATCATGGGGATGGCAAGAGCAATCCGCCAAATTTATGGCACGTTTCGAGAAATTGTCATATTTTACAATCCCATAAGCGCGGGAGTGAGTTACTCACACTCGTAAGTTTGGTCGTTTTCCCATGTTGTTCGTTGGGCTGAAATTCCCAAGATTCTCGTTGAGTTTCAGCAGTGAGTGACATCTATTTTTATTTGACTTGTTTAAAGGCTTTCGCCCTGTAATAAGCATTGTTATATGAGATGACTACTGCTGCCATGTCAGAGAGAAGTCAAGGAGAGCAGAGGACAAGTTCTATCAATATCAGTGGTTTTATTGAACACTTGTTCTTTATATTGACATATCCTTCCCTATAAAATATGACGAAAATGATTCAGAAATTTCATAAATGATTGACAGACATGGCAAAAAGAATAGAAGGCTAATCTCTTTTTCCTTGACGTTTGTACTCATTTGAACCTCGGTCTGAAGGAAAGTCATCTTTGATGCAGTTTACACCGATGAATATTGTTGCTTTTGCTGTAGCTACCAAGTACGCTAATAATTCATTGGCTCGCCAATTATCCAACTGACAAAGGGAAGAAGGAGGAAAAAGTAAAGAAGGGGGGAGACAGAGAGAAAGAAAGAAGAAGAGAGGAAGTTGGTCCTGCTCTCTGACGCTCAAGGACTGACTCCCGAGCCACAGGCCTCTTGCATGTTCTTTTCTTTTTTCCCCTTCCTGTCTTGAAGGGGGTTTTCTGAGGACTGTGTGTGCAGTGCTGCCTTTACTGTGAAGAACAGGCCCTTTATTGCCAGGCCTCTGGTGACCTCACCCTACTGAATGAAGTCACTGAGGGAACTGCGGGGAAGACAAACCAGCGTTCCGGGGAATTAATCAACTCCATCACTAGCAGTGCTGGGCGCTGGGCGGCCATGCTGCCTCCGCTGCCTCTCGGATGGAGGCAGGGAGGGAGATAGGGCAGTTATTGAGCTTGACAGCCAGCTGATAGCCCAGCGTCCTTCACATTATGAGCACATCAAAGGCGAGGGACAGGATATAGCAGGGGCTGAGAAGAGCAGGATGAAGCCTCGCGCTGCTGGATGAGTGCAGCATGCCTCATCCCCTGGGATCCGAGTATAGACACAGTGTTGTTTAGCCACCTAAAGCACAGGTAGTGCGTTATGTGGACGGTTGAAGTACAGTGTCTCTCTCCAAAGCTGTCATCACTTCCCACTCCTGTGGTTTTTTGCCGGGCTGACTGTGTGTGTGTAATTTGCCTTTTGTGATGGCATGCAGCTCTGTCCAAAAATAAAGAGGAGACCCCCTTTAGACATCACCAATTAGAGAGGCAATTAGACTGAGCCCAGCCACTTCAGGGCTGTGAAGCGGAATCGCAGGCTGTCCTGCCTCCCTGGTTGTGTGTGTGTGTGTATGTGTGAGAGACAGTGAGTGTTTGTATATACAATTATATGTATGTGTGTGTGCAAGCTTCTTTATATATGTGTAGGTGTGTGGGTATGCCTCTGTGTGCATGTAGCAATGCCTGTATGTGTTGGTGCGTGTGTGCCAGAGATTTCAAAAGTACACACTACACACAGTACATCCTTCACTCAAGTAGAAGTACAAATCAGTCGAGTACTGAAACCAGAAAAATCGACTTAAGTACAACAACAAAGTATTTGTACTTCCCATCTCTGGTGTGTGCATGTGTGCGTGCATGTGTGTGTGCATGTGTGTGAGAGGATTGAGGGAGGTTGGGGGCCAGAGGAGGTGCTGTTGAAGGTCTCGGGGTGAGGAGGCAGAACAGCGAGGGTGTAGTGAGCTTCTTGTCACAGATGAGGAACCATTAGTCGGCCAGCCATTGCTTTGTTATGCTAAGAGTTCACTTCTGTATGCAAGAATGACCTCTTTTTACCCTTTTCAACAAAATAGACTTTATTTTATCATTTTATTGCCGCCTTTCTTGTTCGGGAGAGGGAGTCATTTGGTGATGTTTGATGGTGTTTGTGTGTGTGAAGAGATGGGGGTGTCTCATGTCTGAATTCCTGAGCTCTGTGAAAGAGATCGCCTTCTTTGGGCCTGCATTTAATGGGAAGATCAATGACCCTGAAGATCTTTCCCATCATGACAGAGAGAGAAAGAGAGAGAAGCAGACTAAATGGGTTTACTGCACTTGTATGTCTGTTGTTGGCATGCTAAGTTTTTTCAAAATATTCATGAATTCTATTTTGACTCGATGCACTTTTCTGTCTTTGAAGCTGAAGAGTCAAACAGGTGTGGCAATAAAATAGTTTTGTCTTTGCAGCCAAATCTCTCAGCTTTCTGGATTGAGGGGCATTATATATCATCCACCTTTTTATGCATTCTGCTGCAGTTCATGGAACAGGGGTCATTGTGCAAGCTTCAAATGGAATATGATGCTTTAGCATGTTGCTCTTCTGTTTTACAATTTGTTCGGACTGAATTCAACTAATTGTACTCACCTTCCCTTCTCCTTTCCTTTGAACTGCAAAGGTAAGATTGGAACAAGGTGAGTTGTAGGCAAACAGTACTGACAGACAAGTCTTTGTCCTCACTTTGAATTACAGAGCACAGTCCTGGATGTCAGAAGATATTGCCTTCACAATCATATGCTTCTTTGAATGTGTACACTGTATAAGTGTGTTTGTGCATACAAATATCCTTTTGCATACAGGATATGCATATACGATGTGTGTGTGTGGGCCTGTGGTGTGTGTGTTTAAGTGCCTGTGTTCTGTGCTTGCATGCCTTGTGTACATTATGAACTTGTAGGACCAAGTATTGTACATACACCGTATGCACGTGTATCTGCGTGTTTGTGTGTTTGTACATGTATGTGTGTTTGAGGAGGGTGGGTTCACGGGGGCAGAGACTGTCCTCTCCTATGTCGGGCTTCGCCCTCTTCCCTAATTCGCCCATTGTGAGCGTGGAGGGGAGTCGTGGAGATGACATCATGAGCCAGGCAGCGTTTGAAGTGGCAGTCCTGAAGGAACCACTTATAGCAATTAGGATATCCTTGAACAAGCGTTTGCGAAACATTGGCTGGTTTTTGGCATTTGCCTCCCGTTCCTGCCTACTAACTAGCGAGGTTTGATCTCCCATAATTATCTACCCACCGGCTTCTCAGTCCTGACAGCTCGCTCCCAAGAGAGGGCTGGATGGCGGGGCTACTCACTGATTGCATCAAAGTGTCAGAAATTGCAACATCAAAAATAATAACTGATATTCCGGCAGCAGGCTCCTCTTTGAATATTTCTTTTAAAACACTATCTAATTTGTGTCTCACACAGTGCCAATGTGTGTGTGACTGCGAGGGCTTAAAGCAAATAAAAGCAGGGGGAAGAGCATTCATTATTGAACCCCTATTTACATATGGCAGACTATTCTGTCTGAACTCTCGTGAAAGAGATGTGCGTTTACTCCGACGCTCCTTTCGCGTCGCCCGCTCTTTCTGGAGTTGCTCTCGGTTGCTCGGCTTCTGTCCCTTCTCTTCTCTTCTCTTTTCTCCATTTTGCACTTTGAAACGGTTTCCCAGTCCTGCCTGGGACATGTCTGTGGGGGGGGCCTGCTTCTCTCATGTGAGAGATTCAAAGTGACCAAGCAGGGTAGATTCTCGGTTATGCTAAGGAGACGTTTAGCATTGCCATATTGTGTGCCGTTCCTAGATACAGAACGAATGTTCTGAAGCAGGTGTGTTTGTTCTGCATTTCATTCATATGTAACAGAGCACTGGCACTAGAAATTCCATAAGTCCCAAAAAAAAGCTAGTATTTTCTCCTCAATGTCCACTTGAGAAACAGTGTAAGTGAGTTCTTTCCCTTCGACATCCATATTTCAACACCCATCTTAACTTCCCTGACCTTGCTCCAGCTACGCATTGATAACACATTTATAATACATCATCGCTCCCTTGTTCTCGCCCGTGTACATTTTTCCGGTGAGTTGGTACGGCTCTCCTTTTTAATTATGAACACTGAAGAATCATTTGCGATGTCTCCCAAGCTTCAGTGTCTCACTAAAACCCATTTGCCTCTCCCGCTGCAGGTCTGTGGATAGGGGAGCTCTGTGCCAGCGCCTAACAGTGGTGAAGTGGATTGGAGGGGACAAATGTGTGTTAAGTCAATGAAATGAAAAAGACAGTGGGCCAAGGTTTTCGCAAGGATGAAATTAAAATCAGCTCTGCGGCAAATGGGGCTGCTTTACAGGAATGAATTAACAGCAGGAGTGGGGAGAGGCAGGTTTGCTTTGCAATGACAAATGTTGATTTCCCCCGAGGTACTTAAAGTGATTTGACCCAGTCATTCTTTTAAATCACAGACAGGAGATGATAAATGTGCCACTAATGAGGCCCCTGCATTTTATCTCTTCCCCTCATTCCTGCAGGATGGTGTGTGCTCTAAAAGGTCTTCTGCTACGTCTTCACATGCTTCTGAAAGCACTGTTAGCCCCGCTAAATCCCAGCCATGCCGGAAAAAGGGAGCAAAAGAAATACACGCATACACACAAGTATCCCTTACATGCTGGGAGAGATTGTCGGAAAATTAAAATCAAACACGCAATCACAATTGTTCTGCAAATGCACCCTTTTAAAAGCCTCGCTAATCTGTAAAGAAAAAAAGGTCTCTGAAATTCAACCCTGTCAGCGTTTGTAGACATTATAATAATCTCCCTATCCAGGGCCTATTTTTTCTCCATCACGTCCCCCTCTCTCTCTGTATCCGTTTCCCACCTAAAAGGTAAGCACTTTGCCTATATACACATGACAAAGGCCAGAGCTGCAGGGGCTGTTAACAGCGCGGCTCTCATTATCTGCAGCGCTGAGTACGCTGTGCAGAATAAGAGTCTTTTCAGGTGCAGATGTAGAGCATCATTGATAGGGTGTGCGCCGCCTTCCTCGTTTACAGCCAGCCTCTGATCAATCAGTGCTGACAGGGCAGGGGCTTTGTGTGCCACGCGGCGGGACAAATGTCTGCCAGGGAGCGGGGGCACACCTGAAAGGAGAAGCGAGCGAGCGCCACCCAGCTCCACGCCCGCGGATTAGCCCCGGCAACGCTTTGATGGATTAGCATGTAGGGAAATTGCTTGATTATTGATATGAAAATGTTTGGGGGATGAAGGCGGGGAGATGAGGGGTCCTGGAATGGGTGTCTTAGGGGAGGGAAGGGTGTGTGCGGCGGGGGGGGGCTCGGAGTGGGCTTATCTACCCTCTTCCCCGTCCTCATTGGGAGAAAGAGAGGGGTACAAAGGAAAGACGAGGGCATGGGGTGGAGGCAGTGGGGGCCCTGGGCCCCCTCCAGGAGAGACACATTGAGCTGCCCTTCATGAAATATTGTTCATCATCATATTAACAGGGCTGAACGTGGGTAGATAAGGGCTGTATGAGAAAGTAAGCAGAATGTCCCTGTGAGATAGTTCAATCCTCTTTTTTCCCCTCTCTCTCATTCCCTTTCATTTCACTGAGGTGAGTGAACGTGAAATGTAGCAGGACCTTTATAGACGGAGACCGGAGACCAGGAATGATGACATCATCACCTCCCCTTTAATTGCTTGATTTGTCAATCCTCTGCTCCTCTGAATCCCAGCGCACGTCTCCTGTTCCCTCTCAGCCTGGTGCCCGTGTTCTGTCACACACATTACAGACTCTGACACAGGAGGGGGCTCAGTAGCATTTGCATAGTTTTGAATTATGTTGATGCTCTGCCTTATTATACAACTCGTGCGAAGGCATGCCCCCATTATGGAGCTTAAAATGCACATATAAAAGCAGTGAGTGATCAGGGCTGTTTCTTCATAACTAGAACCTATTTCCCTCCAGCTCGCGGCAGCACAGCGATGCGGTGAGGACGGTGAAAGACCTGGCTCTACATGGTGTTGCACCTGCTGCCAGATAGGGGCTTTTCATAGGGGAGATAGCATCTGCTCTGCTCTCCGTGTGTCTGTACTTAGCCCTGTAAGGAACCACAGAGCACAGACAGATAAGTCAGGAAATGGCCCGAGATTCTGTTGTTGTTTATTACCGACTGAGAAACAATACATGATTCCCTAAAATGAGGGTGACCTCTCTGTCGACATATTTCAAACATCAGGAAAAAGCGACACATTCGACTTGTTCAACAATTTAAAGGGAACGCTTGATATGTACGACCGTGCCATTTCGGAGGAACACACTGAACTCCTGTACCAAGGATACTACCTCGACTTTGCGTGATACTTTCTCCACTCTCAGACATCCATCCAGTGGACCACGTGAAACGCAGGAGGACATCCATCATCGAACGCTCTGGCTTCGACTTCCATCGACAACAGCCTTCCGAGCGGCGAAGCGCTCTACACAGCGAAACACATGTTGAGACACAGCAGTAACATCTGAGATGAAATATGAGGTCAGCGCAGGAGAGCAGCAGCAGCCCGACACCATCAGGTGCGCGGCACATCCCCTGAAGGCCAGAGGAAGGCCAGGGAGGGAGAGATTTGCGAGAGCCGTGGATTAGTTTGGTGATCACCGTGGCTCTGATCACAGGAAGTTTGGGGAACTGTCTGTTAAGCGTCATCCGTGACGGTCGGACGAGATGCATCTCTCTCACGGGCCGGGTCCATTACTGCAGACGGACGGGGGGGCCCCTCAGAGGAGCGGTCCCTGCCTAATGAAAACAGCGTGTGTGTGCAGTCTGAACTCCAGAGCTCCGGTGACAAACACGGGTAACGCAAAAAGCGTGTGTTTTACAATTTCCCTCCATCGTAAAGGTTCAGTCGTAAACTGAGAATTTACGCCCTTCATTAGAGGTAATACAATGCACATAACTCTAACGTACAACAATTGGGATAGCCATAAAGTAACCATTTTATACCTTCTCAAATCTGTGACTTCTACGTGACCCTCGTGGAGCCAGCATTAGGGCAGCTTGATTTATGACGGCTGTCTATTCCGTCTGATAGCCCTCCGTGTTTTTAGGGAATTAAAAGTGCCAAAATGTAAAATGACTTAAATATTTATTCTGTGTACCCCTGTCAGAAATATTAGTCCCCAAAGTATTGTTTACGAGTTGCAACTTAAGATTTTTGTTCAAGGAGATTTTACTTTGATTGATGTCTAAGCTCAATTTTATAGCCAGCTATAGAGAGGCAAGAAAAACTGGTCTTTGTTCACAGTTGTTTCTTATCGTAAGCCTCGCCCAAAATGTCTATTAGGCTGAAATATGGAGTGTAAAACAAACCCCCCCCAAAAAGTCAAAGTGCTCAAAATCTACTCACACCTCACCCAGAACTACTTTAAAATGTCTCCTGGGTGTAAAGCAGCAATGTCTACTGCTGTGTTCAGACAGAATGTGTCTGATTTACCAAAGGCAACGAAAAGAATCAGACTCCTATATCTGAAATTCCTTCTCTTGGAATTCCTCTGACCCCTCTGTAGCGACCCGTTCACCTCCCTGTAGGATTCCGATTCCATCACCCCCACTTTCTGTTCGACACTGAGACGGTTACACCCTGCTCCTCCTTGTTACTCTGTGGGCTCCTTGAACAATACAAATACAAGGAGTCCATCTAAATAAGACAATGGGGCAACTCCAGATTCAAGTCCATTCACGACCTGTCCGACATGACATAGTCAGTCATCTGGTAGCCATCAATGTCAAAAGGTGAAAGCAACTGCAGGGGATCTTGAGTAGAGCCCATTGATGAGATGAAACAGGTGGACTTGAGAGAGAGAGAGAGAGAGAGAGAGAGAGAGAGAGAGGCTCCGAGGTATAAATGAAAAACAAATGTCACGGCGGGTGACAGAGAGCGTCTGTGCCTTATCAGCCTGGCCGAGTGAGTGATGGCTCTTATCTGGCCCCCTGCTCCACAGCTGTTTATTATCCCAGGGTGGCAGGGCCATGCTGGGGAGAGAAGAGGGCTGGGAGCCCCTCCGTGATCCATCACTCTGGAGGTCCTCTTCCCTCCTTATCTGACCGCTACATGGATAACCGCAGCCCTGATTTGTTTACAGACGCCATGCCATTTGAATGAGGAGCGGGACGGAGGAAGCGATTCCTTTACTTTCTTTATCAGTCCAGGTGAGTTATGGGGGCGGCTGAAGTGGAGCTGATCACCCACTTCACAAACATCCACCCGAAAAGAGGGCCCAGACATATCCACGTGCACACATCCACACCCCTACACACACACTATTTCATACACACACACACACACACACCACACACACACACACACACACACACGTACACACACACACGCACACACACACACACGTACACATCCTTTCTGTTTCTTCCCTGTGAAAGTGGAGGAGGGTAACCAGAGAGGATGAAGCAACGTCGTACTCACAGGGGGATAGGGCTTATGTGTGGGCCCAGTTTGTCCTCTTTTTGTGAATG
Organism: Mallotus villosus; assembly: GCA_903064625.1. Classification (NCBI taxonomy): domain Eukaryota; kingdom Metazoa; phylum Chordata; class Actinopteri; order Osmeriformes; family Salangidae; genus Mallotus; species Mallotus villosus. The sequence continues at coordinate 125,698 of CAEFZP010001011.1, forward strand.
ACATTCATTCCTCTTATCGTGTTTTGCTTTTGGTTATCTAGGCCCTGTATGGGCAGTCAGTGTGAACAGGAATAATACCCGATACGACACAAGGAAACCCACAGCTCCTGTGGTGGTCAGTGCGCATTCATTTGAGGTTATCAGACTTGCTAAACCGGATCCGAAATAATAAAGCAGTTCCTATTTGAGTCATGTTATTGAAAGGAAAACCTCAATAAATACATTTTTCTCATGTTCCTTTTTCTATCTCCATCTCTGCAGGGCTGTGTGTGTGTGTGTGTGTGTGTGTGTGTGGTGTGTTTCCCAGGGACTGTACTTGAGTAGATTTTTCTGGTATCAGTACTTCAGGCCCCACTTCAGCCGCCCCCATAACTCACCTGGACTGATAAAGAAAGTAAAGGAATCGCTTCCTCCGTCCCGCTCCTCAATTACTTTCACTCCTTACATTTTTTGGTGTTTCCATTTCAAACAGGGCTCCAGTGTCCATCACAACACCAGGGGTACCTCCCAAAATATATACCTGCTGTCGAGACTTGGGGAGGGAGGAGGGGAGGGGAGAGGAGGGAGGGAGGGAGGGAGGGAGGGAGGGAGGGAGGGAGGGAGGGAGGGAGGGAGGGATGGGAGGGATGGGAGGGAGGTGAGGGCTAGGGCGGGAGGGCTGGGCAGGGACTGCGTGAGGGAGGGAGGGAGTAGCTGGCGAGTGGGAGAGGGAGGGGAGAGGTGTGGAGAGAAGTTATGGACTGCCGGCTGGTCATTCTCTAGAGGTTCTGTATCAGACAGGCTTTCTCCACAGATCCAGCTCAGCTCTGTCAGAAGCTGAAATAACAAGAGTTTGTTTGACTGTGCAGAGGAGGAGCTCGGGGGCCGGAGGCTCCCACCCACCTGTGAGCCGACACAGTAAATCCCAGAGAAATCCACCTCCGCTGCCCACGGCTCCCCTGTCCTATCGGCACGGCGACGCGGCTGGTCCTCAGCGGCTCTGGTTTCCGTTCGGCGGAGTCGGCAAAGCAGAACACGATGAAGGCTGCTAATTGCGAGCCAGCAGAAGTTGGGCAGCCGTTAAGAGTCAGTGGGGGGAATTGCAGTGGGGGGAGGTGGGGGGTGGGTTAAGGGATGGGGAGGCAGAAGGGAATGCAAACACAAAATCCTGTTTCCTCATTAAGAAGCTGTGATAAGCGCGAGGCTCAGTGTTGCATGCCAGGCTGCGCCAGCCAGCGCTCTCCGTAGAGATGCCACCCTAGAGATGCCACCCTAGAGATGCCACCCTAGAGATGCCACCCTAGAGCCCCTTGGCAGTCATGGCCTGAGTCGCTCGTCTCTGACCGAGGCCCAAGCTTTCCTCATACCATCACACACACACACACAGTGGGATTCTGCCCCCTCTGGAGAACCTTCTCTATGTTGTGTCACGGAGACTAAACCCACCAAGCACCTGACCAATCCTCACTGTCCTCCGTACGCCTCTGGGTCAAGCTACAAGAACGGGCGATGATGTGCTCTATGTGACTGCTCCGGATTACTCTCTGGATTCCAGAAATCTGTACAATGCATTCCAGTCCCGTCCCCCCCCCCACGCTTGCCTAAACCCCAACCCTTCTGCACGGCATATGTACATACCTCAAACCTCCTGGCAGTCGGCCTGTCTGTTCTGTCTCGTGGTGTGAGGAGGCTACGGCGGGATGAAACACAAGCAACGACGTCTCGTCCGCATGCGAGCCGCGGCCACGCCACCCGGAATGATGCTTAGCAGAACGCGGCCTGTTGTTTGTCCTCAGTCTGAAGCCTGCACACACACACACACACACATTACACGCACACATACATGTCGAGCGCAAACGTCTGAGAGACCTCTAAATCATTCCTTATTACGGTGTCGACAGAAATAATGAAAAAATAATTTGTAACCATAACTCCTATGGTTTGTATTGGAGAGAATCCTACTAATGCAAAAGCTTAGCACAGCCAAATGGCAATTTATTGCAATGTGTCTGTGATTAATTCATTCATCTAAATGGGAGTGATCCACCTTCACTTAATAGCATTCAATTAATCACAGGCAGGGCCCAGTTGCTACCAAAATAATGACAATTTAATAACACTCCAAATACCGCACGCCAGATTACCCAGTATTTATAAATGTCACTGGCTAGCCTGTAATCCACAGTGACAGGAAAACATGTGCTAGGCCCAGCTCTGTCTGCTCCTATGTGCTGCAACAAATGCACCATCCCCATAGCGAGGAGGCTATGAATAACTGTGATAATCACTCCACAATGGCTTCATTTATCAGCGTACCAGGAGCTCTAATGTAGCAGCGATTAGGCTGCGTCTCCCCTGGCCGGCCGCACGGCCGTTTGTTTCGGCGGGAGCACAGTCATGGAAGATGATGTCACGGGTGTGATGATGTCACAGCTGTCATCTGGCCTACTGTTCTGTCTGTCTCATCTGGCCCCTCTGTCTGTCTGCCCTGACCATGCCCTGCTGCTCTGTCATGTCGTCTGTGACAAACCATTGTCTGCGTGCACGCACACGCCCACGCACAGACACAGGTTTTTACGATTTAAGAGGTATTGTTTCAAGCCAAACAGTGTATGTAGCTTCATAAATTATAAGTGGTGGACACTGTCGTGGCAGCAGTCTAGACTAAATGAGACCGTGGCTTTTCTTTGCCATGCTGTCTGTTCAAAGGATGTCACTGTGTTCTGCCCATGAACAGACAGCACCATGACAAACAGTTTCCCGCCATTGTCATCACAGCACAATCCCAGCAATCAATTTAATTAGGTGAGCAACATTTGGTGCCTAAAACAATGCAGGAGATAAGAATAGCTTGGATGATGGAAAGGACTGCCTCCCATCCTGTATGGAAAAATGAAAGGAAAGAAATCACATGGTTATTATGAAAGAACATGATTTTTGGTATTGTAAATGATTTGATGTATTTCTCCACCCACTGCCAGGGTATGGTGACCTGTCAGCCCGTGTAAACAGCTGAGGAGAGGAAATGTGAACTGTCTGAACTAGATCTGTTGGTCTGAATCCCCCCAAAAAAAGCCTGTTCTGTCCTTCATGAAATGCATGTGACCGATACAAGTGGCTTGGTGCGAGAGAGAGAGAGAGAGGGAAAGAGAGAGAGAGAGAGAGAGAGAGAGAGAGAGAGAGAGAGAGAAAGAGAGAGAGAGAGCGAGAAAGAGAGAGCAAGAGAAAGAGAGAGAGGTAGGTGGATCTGAGGCTGCACAGTGGGGAGGTGAGAGGAAGGAGGTGGAGACCGGTGGGACTGCATGGGGAAAGGTCACGGCTGAAATGGAAACTGATTCTCCGCCCTGCTCCCAGGGTAATATCCAGTAACCATTCCGCTTCTCCCTCCTGTTGGACTAGGGGTCCAATGTTCTCTCCATACCCCGACAGCACTGCGTTTAGCCTGGTCCTGCCCGGGCTAGGAGAGGAGAGCGGGTCACACAGACCATGGGGAACATCCTTTATCCCAGCACCAGACAGGCAGCAGGGGGTCAGGGTGGAGTCGTGGAGCAAAGTGATCGGTTCTGGCAGCCTTAAGCTCCAAATCCAGCCCTCACCAGAGGTTCTGACCCGACCGTGTGCAGAGGAATGCTGCGTTACGCCTTCGACGGAGCGACTTCCTGCTCACAAGGTGCCTTTTCGGATCCGGCAGCAGCGCTGCATCACGCACACCGTGGGGTAGTCGTTCTGAGTTGGATGATCTCGCGGGAGAAACATTCTGTAAGTTAAAGGACAAAGAGAACATAAGGCAAGCTACTGGAGTGGTTTTTATCACAGACGTCCCTGTCCCTGTTTTTGTGAGGCTCTTTTACACTCACGTTCAGTCTCTCTCGTCTCACACGAGGCTACAAAAGCAGTGCAATAGCTCAGGTTCTGTTGCTGGAGACACACTCAGTAACTCTGAATCACACCCCATTCTAGCCAATCACCGTCTCGCTACACACATGACCTCTCGACCCGAAAGTAAATAACACATCTTTGAAAAGCCACAAGCACACCCACACCCAGACCGCTCGCAGGCCCCGCTCTCACTAACGGCTCACGCCTGGTGAGTTTGGTTACGTGAGACAGATTGTAGGCCGTGTGGTCATACAGAACCCGATGAACTATACCCAGACGAGATTACTTTGTGAGAGACATTAAAAGGCCTCTCTTGAAAGGTACAATGGCGTGGTAAATAGCCAGCATAATGTGAAGTGTTTAACAGAATTGGCTCTCATTTTCACTTTCACGGATGGTTTGACGTCCTCGAGCTGTTGAGAGGAACTCCTTTTCAGATGTTAATCATTGATGGGGACTGTTTTAGACACAAAAACACTGTGTTATACAAGTGTAAAGGGCAGACTCAGCCACTGCCTTGCTCCCAAATGACATAGCATGATAATAACATTGTGATTTTTGGTGGCCTCTCATGCCTGTTTATATGTGAGTGTGGCTATGGGAAGAATTTACGAGCGCTGACTTGTTGTTATTTTTGTGTATACGCACAAAACTATTATGTGGCCTGTTTATTTTAGGAACTGACATGTGTTTGCGTGGGCTGGGGCTTCAAGGCACCACATCTGTTGCCTGCCTCTTTTCGTCATGTGACAGAATATGAAATCTCAGACTCCCATGGGTGTATACATTTGCCACTTTCTGTTTTTTTGGGGGGGTTTAAGAAAATAGACATAACCGTTAAAAACTCACCCAGCCTCAACCATTATGGAACATTGGCTGCCAACTATCCAGAAAATGTGTTTCTGCTAACCCACTCCACTATACTTCTCACCAGTAAAGAGCAGCAAGCTTGGCTGGCGTCCTGATGGAGATTTATACAGGTTTCATGGGTGTGTGTGTGTGTGTGGGTGCAAGTGTGTCCGTTTCGTTCCTCCTCAGCTGGGACAGAGTGAGCGAAAGAAGAGATTAGCTCTTTTTCTCTTGGCTCCACATCTCTCCGTCCCTAGTAGGTAGCACATTTCAGAGGCCAAAGCTAATTAGCATACACTCTTCTCTGGACCCTGCATGGCTGAATAGAAACGTTGGGGCGGGGGGGGTGGGTGGTGTTTGTGGCCCCCTGGATTGAACCAGACAGATTGCACCAGCAAGGTGTTGATAAGGCTCAAGATGAATGCCTCAGCCACGCGTAATCGCCCATATCCACAGCTCTCCCCTCAGCAGATAGACTCGTTCGACTTCTCCCGACTGTTGCCCGCAAGATGGATGGCACACGTGGTTCTGTCAGGCAGGCTCACGCACACACACTCCAGACCGCCCCACCCTACCCCCACCCTACCCCCCCCACACACACAGACAGTCTCTCTAGTACGTGACACTCTAACGCTCATGCACACAACTCGATCGTGACAGAGTGTTTATGACAGACACAAGGCCTACCGTTCCCTGGTATGCAGGAATCATGGGAGTCTGTATTTAGCGTGCGGAAGGCACACCGAGGGAGAACGGCCTTTTATTCGAGAGCATTTCATCCTGCCCTTTCCCTCCGTCACCTCCATTCTCCTCCCTTCCGTTGTAGATCTCTTGCTTCTCTGAGGCCTTTTTTTCTACTTTGTTGCCCTAATTCACTATGGTCTGGCTTTTTGACATGCGTGCAAATTGGCAAATTACAGGATGGCGAGCTGTCACCAGCCAGATTCATGTGGTCACAAGGGGGTTGTGTGAGGTGGGGGGTGGAGGAGCACAGGGGAGGACGTTAGCCTGAGTTCCACTGTCTTAACATTGTTAACGCTGACCGGCTGATTGACACCCACTGCTGCCGGGGTCTGAAAGGAGCCTGCATCTGTGTGTTGTAAGGCCTCTAGGAAGGCCTTCCTCCCCTCTCCCTCCTTTGTGTCTCTCTCCCCTTCATGTTGTCTTTCCTCTCTGCCCCCACCTCTTCATTTGCATCCCAGGCCCAGAGTTGTCATGGAGGAGGAGAGACGAGGGAGGGGGGTGGACGCCCTGGTTGCTCCCCACCCACCCACTCCCCTCTGTCTTTGTCTCATCCGGTCAGGCAGGCAGAGGCCCTCTCCTGGGCCTCCTGCTCACTGCTCCAGGCTGGGTTGGGGATGGTGGTCTGCGGAGCACTGCTGGGAGAAGCAGCATGGCGGTGTTTTTGTAACTGGGCTTGCCCAGGCCAATGAGCCTCCATTCTGTGTCTGGAGCTCCAGCTGATCCCAGAGAAAGGATGTCTCACTTCAAGGGAACAGGATGCATGTGTGGCGGATGGGATTTCTGGGTAAATAAGGCTGTATGGGACACTGTCTACGTCTGACCTGCCCGGTGCTGAAAGAGCTCAGAAGATTGTGGACGACGAGAGTGAGAGAGAAAGAGAGGTGTCTCCAATCGGTCGTGAACCACCGGTCGGGCCTCACCGCGACTGTTGAAAAGGAGGCACAAAGCTGAGTCTATCATCCAGTCTTCACCAGCCGTGTTTCATTCACTCCTCCCCTTTCTGCCCTGTACCAGGTGACACATCCAGCAGCCATGATAACCCACACAGGCCTATTTCCCTTCAGACGAGGCCCCCCCTCTTGGTTGTAAGTGGTTGGAACATGATCCTAGCCTGATTAATTACGCCCCTTGCTGTTCGCCCCCTCGCTCCCTTCCTAATGGCCAGTGTTTACGCCGGGAGAAGAGCAATGGATTGTGGGGGGGGGAAAAGGGGGGGGGGAAGGGGAGGCAGCAGCGATGGCGGACCCTTGTGTGCGTGGAATGGGTTTTAATTAACGTGGAGACAACACCTCTCTCCCCACTCATCTTTCACCTGGGAGACACCGGGGGAACTGTGACAGCGACCCGGCATGCCGCTGATTAAAGCAGGGCCTCATTTACCGGCGCCCGCTGTCAACAAAACACCACTAATGGCATTATGCCCAAGCCTGGGGGCCAGGCCCAGGGACTATCCCCAGCCAGGCTCAAATGAGAGAAAACAAACTTAGCCTAATCTCTGATACGAGAGCTTAATCTCCCACTGATCTTATCTGAAGCAGGACTCATATGTTACAGGCCCGGGCTGTGTGTTAAGGGACCCAGGGAAAGGGCTTAGGCAGGTAAATGGCTCCTCTGCTTCTCCCGGGCCGCTGCTCCTTTGTTTTGGGTGGTGGTGGGGCAGAGGGCTGAGAGGGGAGATTCAAAGGTGAGGCCTGGTCGTCTCAGATGTTTGCTAGATGTGTTTTTGGGAGGGGGGGGGTCCTGGGTGCTGCTGACCCCTCTCTGGCAGAACAGAGCTCTTTCCTTTTCTTTCATCACCTGGTAGAAGTGGGTGCTGGGGTGCTGTCGATCTCCGACGATGACCTCATACATGTCCAGGGCTTTTCGTCCATCACTTCCTCTATATTTAGGGTCGGCGAATCTGACATTCCTTGAATTGCTCTGCAGTCCCCTTTGAAGTACGGGGACAACAAAGCCTTTGTGTCCTTAGTCACTTGGAGAACACTCCAAACTGGAATCCTGCACATGAGGGTTGTGTCAGCCAGTCCTTTAACACTCCCCGCTCTCCAGTCCACGTGTGTGTGTGTGAGTGTGTGAGTGTGTGTGTGTGTGCGTTGGTTATAGACCACTAATATGTGTTATTCTGTCTGGCCAACTATGCTGAAGTAACTGCTGGCAGTTCCTACTGCACTGCACGTTTCTGACACGTTCCATATTTAACATGAGCAGTAGGGTAGTATAAAGTTTAATGCTAAAGCGAGGTCACTCCTCTTTGGTGCACATTGTGCTTTTTACAGTCTTCTTATTAGTCGGCCCAGCGAGAAAAATTTCACTGCAGGTTTTTATTGATTTATGTCAATAGCCATTAGGTTGTCTGGACCTTTCCTCTTTAATAGGAACATGCATCAGGCGAGAGGCGTGTTAAAGAACCCAGGGTTATTACTGTGATGATTAATTAGGAAAGTTTGTTTCTTGTAAAGTGACAGCTCTTCTTTAAGCGGGGGCTGTAAACTTTTATTGGACCATACAGCTGACCTCAAATTGGAAATTTGTGTTGGAAGCAGCCGGGCTCACCATTACTGCTCCTGCCTGTTGTTAATTTAATATCTGTCCAATAAAAGACAGCGGGGGCTATATACGGGCACGGGCAATCCACCCTCTGATCTGCTTCACTGTCTCTACCTCACCCGCTCCACGCTTTCTCAACGTTTATACAGTGGCGCAATACAACTCGGTCACAACCTTGGGACATACGATAGTGGGACAGAGGGAACTGTTGAATTTCCAGACGTGTCCGTGCTCCGTTCACTAATAAAAGACATAAAAGTACTCCTGTGCCACATTTTCAGTCGTCCAGTACAGTGTAAGCGTGCGGCAGTCCATTTTCGAGACTTTTCTCGGAAATGAAAAAAAAACAGCACTACCTTCGTTCAATTTGACTGTGACTGCTAGGAAAGCACCAGACATAGCGCCCCTAGTGGTGAAATGGAGCACTCTGCAGTCTAATGCTAGCGGCGCCGGGTTTTGTGCAGTGCTAACGCTAACACTCACTAGCTCCCCTCCCAGCCGGCCTTTTCCCTGGCTGGCCAAGTGTTTATAGAGGAGTCAGTGTAACGTGAAGAGGCAGAGGAGGAAGTGCACTGTGCAGCTCCTTGATTACCGCCCTGGGGAAACCTAGCCGTGGAACCACTTAAAAGATAATGCCCAAATGATGTTTTCAAACTCTGGCCGCCTATTTGGCGAGTTGAAACAATATCACTGATGTAAAGGAAATGGGACTTGAATGGCACTGTTTACAGTTGTTGGATGTTCACACATAAGCAGCAAATTCCAACATAAACATCCACTTAGAGCATGTAAATCTAAGGGCTATTAATAAGCTCTTTTATCTTCTCCTCTGGAGTGTGGCCCCTGAGGCCTGGGTAATCCGGCCCCTGAGTTCTCTTCGTGTTCTCTCGTTCTCGCTCTTTCTGTCTCTCTCTCTTCTCTCTCTCTTTTTCTCTTTTTCTGAGCGATGTGTTCTGTCTCTGCCTGTAGAGGCCAAGTTCTCAGTGGCCCCACGGAAACTTCACCTTAGCCCTATTCGTTACCCTTCTATCCCCAAGACCGTTGTACACACCACAAACATGTTGGTTCCTCTTTAACCCGGTTTGACTGCTAGTTTCCTTGGCTCACAGCATGTTCTCCCATCCCGGTTCCCTTTTCTCTGGGGTACTAGAGTAATGTTCATGAGGTTCATTCTCTTCTACACGTTCTCCACAGATTGATCTTTTCTGACTGAGCAAATGCCTTCGTCCTTTTCCATCTCATTCAGACTTCCTTTCAACTTTTGTTTGCCTTATTCCTGTCGACAGAAAGTTGTTTTCCGCTGTCTCCCCTCTCTGCGTGTCCACGTTCATGCGTGCTTCCTGCAGTGTGTGTGTGTGTGTGTGTGTGTCTGAGCATGTGCGTGAGGATGTGTGTGCGTGTGGACTTCAGTAGTGGAAAGAAGCTGCTTTTATGTCAATGCCAAGTGCACAGAACGATTCCGCTCTTGAAGGACTGCCTCTTGCGCTGCACTGGGTTTACCACTCATCTCTGAACAGCCAAATGCCTTTATCTGATGTTGGGATCTCTGTTATTTGTCCATGAAACTACAACTAAGAACATTTTATACCTGGGGGACTGCTCTAGTGATCTCCACATACCAGCATAAGGATACTCACATGAAGAGGGAGTCTGTTTCTTTGCCGTGTTATATTACTCTTAACTCATCGCCAGCATCTTACTTTGATTCTCTTTGTGAGGGGGGATGTTATCCTGCTTACAAAGTCTTCGAGGAAGACTACATGCGACACCGCTTGGTCAAGGCCAACTGGCGATCTCCCAAAAGCATCAACGTTTGTGCCATGTCGAACCTAAAGCAGTTCCACATACGGAGCCCAGTTTCGAAGTCTCATAGTAGTTCTCTAGTGCTCGCGAGTGGCTTCTGTTTGTGTCAGGCAACCATCTTGAGACATGTGTCGAAGCCACTGTCTCGTGTGCCGGTCCGGCCCCAGGTCTCCGAGCAGATGGTGGCACAGTTTAACGGGAACAGTACACCGGTGGCACGCGTTTCCCCATCATAACACGTCTAGTCTGGCCAGAGACAGCGCGGAGACTCCCTCACGGCCCTCCCTCGTCATGTGAGAGTTGTCATGTGCCTGACCCCAATCACAAAGGTTAGCACTCTCATGCCCCCCCCACCTGACATTGTACCTCCATTGGATGGATTCCCTCTGAGCTCGTTTACAATGGTCTGACCCATGTTTCCAGATGAGGCCTTAAACTACTGTGTATCAACAACACCTGTTCTATCGCAAGTGTTGAGTGTTTATCAGGAATTAAAGTTAGTCGACATGGAATGTTTAATAGTTCATGTTTTACTACTATGATGTAATGTATTTGCCTTTACACTTTAATGAGACAAAATGTCCGTCTCTGCTTCCCTTCCTAGAAATGAAACGCAATATGTCCGCCTCCAAAAATTCTGCGGCCTTATTAACTGTGTCTTGGTTCTGCAACGCGGCTCTTTAACGCTTTATCCTTGAGATGGAAACTATAGTCTGTCTGCCAGGGAAAGATGATCTAAGAGAACACTTTGATATCTGCTCACTTACCTTTGATGCTCTTCAACACTAGACACCCAGAGATATTTACTAAATCAAAGTAACTTTTGCCTCAACAGCTGCAAAGAATTTGAGATGAATGGAAACAATTCCTTTCTTGTCTCTCTCCTAAACTTAGAAAACAGCAACACCTTCAGGGAAAAGTGATGTTTCCATGTCTGTTGAAACATGATACTCAAAATAAGACTGTTTGGGCATTCAAAAACAAAACAACTAAAAACATACAGCTTGGAAAAAAAAGAACGATCAGTCAACGTAAACATACATGAACTCAAAGTTCTATATTTTTTATATTAGTAATACATTTATAATGTAGTACGACACAAAATAAAAAAAAACATCATGCAAATAAAATGTCTAAATAAATACAATGAATCCATTAGCTTTGCATTGCTTTTCGACATGGACCACTTTTTATAGTGAGTACTAATGACTGCTGGAAACAATCCCCAGTCTAAGTTGTGCAACGTGTTTGATTGACAGGGGTGGCATTGCAAAGGGCTGGCTATAGGACAGAGCCCATATCCTTTTCACAGGCTGGAAGTGGAAGCCGGCTGGAAATGGCATCTTCCCGGGGAAAGGCAACAACTGGCCATCACCCTGGCCGTTTGTCTTCATCAATCAACCCGCGTTTGTTGACAAAGCAACATGATGTCACTATTAATTTCATGCATTCCCCCTAATGGGGTGCAAGGGAGAGCCTTACCCTCTCAGTAGGCACTTCCTGTCCTGCTGCATTGTGGGATATGTCCGTTTCCTCTGTGGAGATCAGTTGGACTTTTTTTTCTTTTTCTTCCCTTCATTCCTGTCTTTTGCAATTTTGTTCTTGGCTTCTGTGCCTGCCTCTCCAATCAGAAACTGCTCGTCTGTGTTTGAATCCTTGTTACGTGAGTACTTGGGGATGATTTCCACCTATTTACCGAGGTATACACTGAACTGAATGTACTGAACCTTTTGATCAGACCTCAGATTTCATGAACAGACACCACCGTAGCTCGCTCAGATCAGCGCATTAGCGTTTCATTTGAAAGAATGGTGTCACTGTGTTGACAAGCTCATGATAAGTTGGTAGCTTCTAAGGGGAAAAAAAAATGTTTAAAGCAGATAAATGCCGTAGGACTTTAACTGTCTGTCTCTTTTGTCCCGATTGTAGTTTATTTCGGGTGATTATGAAAAGCGTCTTGAAACAGACTTTGGGGATGTTGTTGTATTAGCTTCACATGAAACAGGCCTCTTGCACCACGGTTGCAAACACGCATTTAATGTTATCTCTTCTGACTGTGTGTATGTGTATTTACTGTCTACATGAGTTGCTTTTATATCACGCCTTTGATTTTTCGCAGAGGAGGCAGGCACTGCCAATGATATGCTGCACTTTCTCTCTCCACCTCTGCCTGTCTGTCCCACTCTCTCTCTCTCTCTCTTTCTCTCACTCTCCACCTCTCCCCCTCTATCTCTCCTCTAGCTTTAAGAGGCTTAGCAGCGGCTTAGCGCCCAGGTCAAACTGCCCTTTGCCCTTCATCTGTCAGGCTTTTGATCTGGTGCCAACCTGGACCATTTGCTACGCCCTGCCTTTAACGGCACGTCTAGGGGTCAGGGGAGGGCACAACTTCAGGACTCCACCTCACACCACCACCCCACCCCGTACCTGCAGATGTGCCTGTCTTTGTTGCCCATTACCACCACCTTCTCACCTTCCCCAACTCCCCTAACCCTGCCCTAGTGCCCATTATTATTTTATAGTTTGGTTCTGCATTCCTTCACTCAGCCTGTGGTAGGAGGCAGCCCCTTGGTTTTATTGCTTACACATGTCCATGGCTCTCTCCCTCAGCGGGGAGAGACAAAACATTGAGCGGGAGATGGCCAATAGGGGCCGGCGGGCTAACCTCTCCCCACCTTGAACTAATCGTCAGGGGCCAGAGCGTTGCGGTGCCTCAGTCCTGTGCCAGTGGGGTTTCAATTTGTAGAGGCATAAACAGATACTAAAGCCAAAGTAATGGCACAGTGATTTATCAAGCCAGTTCACATCAAATTATCACAGCGCCCCCCTGCTGTCAGGCCCAATAATGCCCCCCAGGCCTAGCCCAGCCTGGGTGAGGTGTACCGTGGTCACACTTCATTTAGGAGTGCACAAACATGTGTCCCTCTGTCTGGTTTCCCTCTGAGCGTGACGCCTCACACCAGTCAATGATCACCCTGGACTATGTGTTTGTGGGTGTTTGGTGTTTGTGTGGGAGAGTTGTGTGTTTTAATGTGGTTTAATTTAAACATGATAGTGACATGAATGTGTCCTTGTTTGTGTGTCTTTGTTAAATATGGAAATTACTGTTACAAAGTGTGTTTTTTTGTCCTCACCTGGAATGTAAAACAGTGCTGCTTTTAAGTCTTTATGAAGAGAAGAGAAAAAAGGAGACAAGTCATGTTGAATTGTGTACTGCGTGCGTAAAGTTTGTAACCGAATCTATCTTGAAATAAACAGATTATTTTTCTGTAGCAAAATCATGTTTCAATTGAATTCAGTGCCAGAACACCGTGCAGTCTTTGATCTGGTCCGGCTCGGTTCAACACATGGATAATATATCTTTCAAAGATAAAGGTAAAAATGTGCTCGGCGATGATGTCATGCTGGTGCAGCCGCAAGCCTGGGAGAAAGACAAACTTTCACAGGAGAGGCTGGTCCCGGGATCACCGAGGTGATCTCCGAGCTGTTGCTGAAATCAATTACATATTGTCCAAACGGCGATGCCGTCTGAAGGAACTTAATCGCGGGGCCTTCTGCATAGGATCATCCTGATGAAGTAGGACATTGTTTTTTTCACTCCCCGATGTCCGCTTCCCTCGTCTCGGCCTCCGTACTTCGCTACATTCATGTGCTCCTTACAATTCTTCGGAGACCCATTCATCATCATTTGCCTTTGTATCTGTCTTGAGCACCCAGGCTTTGATCATGTCGTGTTTTATACCTTACATCTGGTCCACGTTTAACCTTCTGTAATGCTGTTGCTCAAAAACTATTACCTGGCATAACAAAGGAACGCTTTTATTGGAGACTTTGTAGCCGGCGTAAATCCAGCATCCTCTTCATTTGTTATAGGCCGGTAAATTAATAATCCTCCATTTTGTGCACAAAGGCCATGATTCCCAGAACTTGCCCCCCCCGCCCCGCCCCCCTTGATATCCTGTCTCTTGGGCCGCTCCTCCAAGCTAAGTTTCCTCTTCTGGGATCTCCTCTCTTCCCTTCAAAGCGTATCTGACCCTAAATCATCCTCTCCCAGTTTAGTTTGGAAGGCTGTACATTTCCATATCTCCTCCACACTGTACAGGACATGCTCCCACCTGTGTCATTTTAAGCAGTTCTGTAAGGCTTCCTACTTATTGTCTGTGCATCTGGCACGATCCTGCAGCGCTCCCCCCCCCCACCCCCCACCCCTTCTCTCCTCTCCCAACCCCAGGAAGAGTTTCCTGCAGGGCAGCAGGAGGCCTCCACCTCAGCCCATCCAACATGCTAATCAGCCTTAATCAGAAGTGAAATGCGTTTTTCTAAGGAAGTCGCTGGAAAATTTCACAAATCTGCATTTCTCAGACCAAACTGATTAGAGAAACATTATCCTGCTTTCACAGTCACTTCCAATCTGCCTTTAGTCTGTCACTTCAATCGCCTAATTATTTCGTCAGTGACCTCGGGACACAATTGTACAAAAAGAATGAAATGTAAGGCATAATATTTCTCTCGTTATTTTGCATGATATCTCTGGTTACATGGTTCTTTTCCTTTGAGACGAATAAAAGTGTGTGTGTATACGTGTGCATGTGAGCGTGCACATATGTGTGCGCGGTTGCTTGTTTAGAAGCTGCTGAGCTGTGAATGCTAGCGCAGGCTAAGGTAATACGGTTTAGCCCTGGGTCGGAACAGTCTGTGGGGAGCGAGACTGCGGGGGAGTCATGTTATTGGAAAGGTCATGATTACAGTAGGGGCGCAGAAGAACTCGCTGACACTTTCTACACAAGTGCCTGCTATTGTGCCTGGGGGTGTCAAGAACTATATTGAGTATTGACTATATGTCACGGCGATAAAAAGAAAAACTGTTTTTTTTTGCCAAATATTTTACCCTCAAACAGTGCAGAGTTCCAAGTCAGGACAAAACGTGAGTGTGTCTTCAATGTCAATAAGGCCATGGTGTCGACGTTGGACTTTCTGGTTAAGTATTGTGTTCAAGATTGGTATGTTTTCTGACTGACAGGTAATGCTTGCTCAGAGTCTCTCTATCCACACTTTGCACACTGTTCCATTTTGTCCTTTCGACTGACTGTACGTACGCTTATACTTTCGCCAAAATGTGTTGGTTTGAATCGAAAACCAACATTTAAAAACCAAGAGTTCCATGTTTATTAGCTATAGAGTACGACAGGGAATGTTGTACTCACCACCAGGCTTAGTCTAAGACCCTAACGACTGTAAGAAAACAAACAAGGGAGAACTCTGAGACTTAGATATGGCACAGAGATTAGAATTGGGCAAGGTCAAGCGATATCACGTTCGCCCGATGGTTCAAGGGATTGAGGGAGTTTTGACTGCATTATCTCTTCGCAAACAGAGAGAGGTGAGAGGAAACCGAGAATAAAGAGAGAAACGAGAGCGAGGGTGGAGGGAGGTAGAGAGAGGGTAGGGTGTAGGGCTTTGAACATGCCGCTTGGTGTGGCCCATTCGTGATGGGCTCGGCCTCACCGAGGTCCGGCGAGCCCGATAAGGATCCTGAGTGGAGCGCGGCAGCTGTCTCTCTTTCATCTCCCCTTTCACTGGCCTCCTCCTGTGTTTGTGTCCCCTCGCTTCTGTTATCACGGCGGATTCTGGAGAGTCATCGCGCTTATTTGTACCCGACACCCAATCTGCAAATAAACCCGCTTGGAAATGTGCTTTTAAAAGAGCGAAGGAAAACATTCCACAGACTGGCTGGGGGGGTGTGGGTGTGTGTGTGGGGGTGTGGTGGGGGGGTGGGGTGGGGTGGATGCAGGTCGGTCTGCAGTCCTGGCAGCCCATGAGCACAGCCAGCGCTTAGCGCCTTGGCTGCAGACAACCCTCGGGGGGGTCACGACCTCTGGCTGGGAGCTTGCAGCTTGACCATGGGAACAGTAGCACACGAGCCAACACAAACACAGACCTTCGTCAACCAAATTCCCCCAATTGGCAAATTTTCTGCACTTTTGCTTTGTTAGCTGGTCGATGACAGAACAACAGTTTTACAAGGGTCAACGCATAGAGGACAGTCGAAAGGATGGCGCTGAAATGGTATATTTGTGTTAAACTTGACCGTTTCTCCACACCATAGATACTAACAAGACACGACCGTACGGTAATACCTTAGTCTTCTAAACCAACATACAATTTCAGTCAGCTGGACAAAGTGCATAAATCATTTTATCAGAACAAATATTGACTTGTTATACTTCTGTGTGTAAGACCTACTCAGCTGGAGGCCTGCAGTATTAGCTGGTGCAGTAAAAAAGAGAGAGCGAAGCATGGGAGTTGATGGGGCGAGCTATTTCAGGAATGCCGGAGAGGAATTGTATTGATCGGGACACTTAGCCTTGATAAGGACGTCAGGCTTAAGAGCAGCAAAGCAATCATTAAATACACCAGTTGGCCACTGTAGTGCTAAATATATTTGCTGGTTCGTCTTTCTATCCACCCTCTCGCTTGCCTCCCTCCCTTTTTCTCCCTCTTTTTTTTTGCCAGAGGTGAAAAGAAATCTCATCTTCATCAGGCTAAATTGTGGCGGGCAGCATTATCAGTTCAAAAGACCTGGGGATTTGACAGCTCCCACTCCATGGTGATTAATTACATCTAGGCTGTGGTGGGCCCTCTCTCTCTCTCTCTCCCTCTCTCTCTCTCTCTCTCTCTCTCTCTCTCTCCTCTCTCTCTCTCTCTCTCCTCTCTCTCCCTCTCCCTCTCTCTCTCTCTCTCTCTCCCTGCTCCCTGCCCTGAAGTGGCTGCAGGCGACGGGCGATAAGTGTTGGCCTTATTACTGGCCGCTGAGGGACTAGGCCGAGGGAGAAGCAGGCTGAAGCAGACCAATCACAGCCCGGACCACACTGGCCCAGGGAAGGAAGGCGGGCTCGCCAAGACAGCCCTTTGTTTACGCCTCTCTTTAGCGCCTAATGGAATGGTTGGGTCATCGCGAGCCTTAGGTGGATATCTACTGTTTAATCCCAACTCTCTCCCACTGTCTCACTGTGGGGCTCTCGTCGGTCGCGACGACCGACTGCGCGATCGCACCGCGCGACCGAGCTCGCTGAGCCGCATCCGCTCTCGAGCGAACCCTCAGTCGTCTCTAGCATCCACGCCTCTACAAAGTCGAGCAAAAGCTCGTCGAGAGTCTCGCTAGTACTGCTCTCTACACCATCTCTCTCTCTCGATCTACTCTCGCTCTCATCTCTCTCTCTCTCCCTCACCCTCTCTCTCTCTCTCTCACCCTCTCTCTCTCCTCCTCAGGGCTTGAGCAGGGTTTCGATCTCTCCTCTAATCACTTTGCCCGTCTGGATTGGGTGTACAATGTGTCCCCAGCTCTCTATTAGTTCTTGCTAAGGGGAGGAGGGACACACACCTCATCATCCTCCTCAGGAACAGAATTAATCACCCCTGGACACACAAGACCAGCCATTTAATATCGCCACGACGACCACATCGAACGAGCGCGATTAGTTCCGATCATCATTCCGATCGTTAGGAAAGAGAGACGTGAAAATCCTTGGGACTATTTCATGTAGGAGGACTTCATGTGGCAGGTCTACAGTTCTGGCAGACTGCGTCAAAGACATATGACTATGTTTACCTTGGTGTTGCATGTTGTTTGCATGGTTTTACCAGCATCATGACCGGGGGTGCTTTCTGAAGGTTTTGCCATACATCTGGTCCTTAAGCATGTCTCCCTATAGGTGTGGCGTGTTTGGATTACATGTAGAAAGACCGTCTCTCCCCGAGGCTGTGCATATGCATGAGTGTGCTGTGTCAAAACAAATGCTCTTGCACATATGTTGTTTGTTTATGTGGGTGTGTGTGTGTGCGAGAGAGAGAGAGAGAGAGAGAGAGAGAGAGAGAGAGACAGAGAAATAGATAGATAATATTGTGTAACTGAGTTTTTGTGTGTGTGTGTGTTGTGACTGCAGGTTTGCGTGTGTGTCTAAGAGTGTCTGTTGTTTACATATGTCCATTTGTGCGTATGCACACACAGGCCTTGCGCAGTAAACATTTTCATTACTGGCGTGTCCCTAAAGGCAGTGGAGTCAGAGATGTGAGACTGAGACAGAGGCAAGGCAGACTGACGCCCTCCCTCCACGCACACGCCTGTCACACGCCTGTCCCCGACGGTGGGCGCACATGCCATTATGATGTCATCCAGATGGACACATCTGTCTGTTTTTCTGGAGAACAAATGGGCCGAGAGCGGGAAAGAGTGGCGAGCAGCCTGTCGTCGGCACAGCATTTATTTGTTTATTATTTCCTCCATCGGCGGAGCTGGAAGGTGGAGGGGGGGGTTGGGGGGGTGTTGCGAGCGTCATGATGTATAACAGGAGCATGAGAGGTGCCATCCAAGCCCTGTTAGATCTCTTGGATAACACGCGTTAGGATGTCAATATTGTGTTAAAAGCCAATGTTCTCCCATGTCCCCCCCCACATCATTATTGGAAACGCTTTAGATTAGATTTTTATTCCGGGGGAGGGCCTCCCTATCACTTATTCTGCCGCGATGTATAACATCATAGTCTCCAACAAATGCTTTTTTAATGGCTGTAGCCTGTCATTCAGGTTATTGGTCTGCCATTTGTCCTGTCCTCCAATGGGAGAGGGAGTGGAGTGTTGCCATTAGAAACGAGATGAGGTGAACCTTTCCTGGGCCCGAGACCTTTTCCTCTGGAAACGTAAGATGCTGCCTACACATCCCCACCGCACCCCTTCCCCTCCCCATGTTCCCTGGCGTTTTGTTTTCATTGCGCACAGCATGAAAATGAAAGAATATGGCAACATTATGGCATCTGAAGTCAATATGTATTACAAAATCAATCTAGATGAAGATCTGCCCATCCTTCTAATTAGGCAGGGTGACTGGAGATTGATTTTTAATTGCAAAAGTAATTACATGGAGCAGATAGCCAGTGACATTTGATTATCTAGGTGATTGATTAAAAGGCCTTGCTGTTGGGGCAGACCGTCAGCCGGCTGGATCCAGACAAAAGAGAAAATTAAAAAAGTTGTCTCGTTTGTAATCACAAATTTCAAGGGTGAAATTACAAAGCCAAACATCCCCCTCAGAGAGACCTGTGTCCTTCCACTTTGAGTCACACACACACACATACACATCCCAAACCACCCTCCTTTCCCCTTCTGTCTGTATGTACACACACACACACACACATGCGAGCTTCGCCCCCTCTTCCCCTATGACAAGATAAAGAGGGGGGGGGAAAGATGATGGTGAAAAATGAACGGAGGAATTGTTCGGTTACAAACAGCCTTGTGAGCAAGTGACGGGAGCATTCATCTGCTTAACTGGTTCATCAGAGCACAGGGGAGCACAGCGGGACTGGCAGGGAGAGAGAGAGAAAAGGAGAGACAGAGAGAGAGAGAGAGAGAGACAGAGAGAGAGAGAGAGAGAGAGAGAGACAGAGCGAGAGCGAGAGCGAGACTTATCTCTTACCCAGACTTCTCCTTCACTCATCTCCATCTCTTGTCATCTCCGAGCAATAGGTGCCTTGCACCTGTTCATTGTTGTTCGTGGGGCCCGATAAAGAACTCCACTGAATCAACAGCCGAATAAACATCTCTTATCTCTGCGTGTGTTTGGGAAGGAGTTCAAATATTTCCTCTTCATGTTATTGTCTCATCATCTGTCACTCTTTGGGGATCTCTCTCTCTCGGAGAATGAACGATGACAGACGGAACAGTTGAGGGGACAGTTGAAAGTGTTTCTGGATGTGACTCTGTCTACAGTGTGGCAACACCTGTCACATGACTCGAGGCCTGGGGGTGTGACGAGACGACACACTGGCTAATGATTCCGCCTGCTACCGTAGCTCGTCTAGTCTCTCCTCTCCTCTTTTGTCGACGTCACACACTTGTGATGTCACCCCACATAAGCATTCTCGCATAGGCACGCACGCACGCACACCACCAACCAACCCACACACGCACACGTTATATTCCTCTCTTCGACGCTCCTAACGCGACGATACGTTGATTTCTCACCGTAGGACACATCTATAAATGAGGCCTGGTTACTGCGTCCTTTACCAGGGCCGTTAAGCCATTCCTGTCATTTTTGCGGACGGTTCGCTCTTTGAAGCTTCCCACCAAGGCAACATTTATGTCTTAAATGTACAGGTCCTTGCCCAGAGGAGAGTCCTCATCTTTATGAAGTGGTATTAGGGGGGCTATTTAGTTGTCATGGCAGAGCTGTGCTCAGTGTGGCGCGGCCAGCTGAAGCCGGTGACTGGAAAAGGAGAGACAGGGGAGCGAAGGCAGAGATTTCAAATGAGAATCGTCGTCCTTTTAACTCAAAGAGCTCTGTAGCCTGGCAGGAGCGGCTAAGCTCAGCCTTTGAAGGAGATGAGAAAGAGAGGGAGAGAAAGAGCTAGGGGAAAGAGAGAGAGAGAAAGAGCTAGGGGAAAGAGAGAGAGAAAGAGTAGGAGAGAGAGAGAGAGCTAGGGAGAAGAGAGAGAGAGAGAGAAAGAGCTAGGGGAAAGAGAGAGAGAGAAAGAGCTAGGGGAAAGAGAGAGAAAGAGCTAGGTGAAAGAGAGAAAGAGCAAGGGAAAAAAGAGAGAAAGAGCTAGGGGAGATAGAGACAGAGAGACAGAGATAACTAGGGGAAAGAGAGAAAGAGCTAGGGGAGAGAGAGAGGGGGAGAGAGAGAGAGAGAGAGAGATAGAGAGAGAGTGAGCACAGAGAGAGAGAGAGAGAAGAGAACCAGGGAAGCAAAGCAGACCATGCCAGCCACAGATATTATTCTCCCTCAGGATGTACAGAGTCTATATTGGCTTAAGCAGCACAGCCCCTGGGGTCATGGCTGCCTCTGTGGCTTGGAGAGCAGTACTAAGAGGGACTTCCCTCTGTCTAGAAAACAGGCCAGCGAGTGTCTGCCGATGGTAAACCATCACACATGTGCCTCCCAGCGCCAGGCCGGGGCTCTGCGGACGAACACAAAGCAGCGGCACTTATTACATTTCCATGAAGTTTACCGAATTTGTGGGATCGGCGGGGTGAGGTCATCAGGGGAGCCCCATCCTGCCGCCTGCAGCATCTCTGTGCCACTGGGGCCCCTCCCCCCCCCTCCCTCCCCCTACTCAGCCTCTCCCCGTCTCCCTCACACCCACTACCCCCCGGCTTCTCCTTATGCCTCTCCCCCCCCTAGCCTACCACCCCCCCCCCACCCACACACCCCGTCTGCACCACGCTTCCCTCTGCCTGCCTCCCGCCCGGCTTCACAGGGAAAAAGGATTTGAGCCGGCTGGGCCCCGCACCCCGCGGGCCCCACTGCCCACTTCCCACAGGGGCCCCAGGGGGCCAGGCTACAGCAGGGGACAAGGACACAGCAGATAGGAAAAGGGCTAGTGTACTCTACACCTGCAGACACACAGGCACACACACACACAAACACACGTCCAGATTACATGCCCTCCCTCCCTCCCAAGCACACACAAACCTTTCCCTTCCAAAAAAAAGGGAAAATGGCTTTATTAGTCCTTATCAAGAAGTGAGTTTAGCTGTTGAGAAACGCCAAGCTGGCTTTACCCAACCAAAGAACCTGAGCAGATAATCCCTAGCATGTCATGAGCTGTAAACGCTCACCGCGGGCTGTCCGTCATGGGCCGACGACACTTCCAGATGTGAAGCCAGGCTGGTTTGGTTGGTACAGCAGAAGGGGCCTTGCCTGCCGAGGGGGGGGGGCAGGTGAACATATAAGCACACACATAGGAGATTGAGCAATGACAACTTAAGACCAGTGAAAGATGAGCCTGGCATCGATGTCGTGCCTGAACGTCACGAGGACAATACGTGTCATAAACGCTCCCAGTGTACAGGTGTTAATAAAGGCTGCTCAAATGACAGATGACGTCGAATGTAGTGACCACTATTAAAATGGCAGGCGCATCACAATGTTGCTATTTAGGGCGCCTGGATCAGCATGAGTGGAAAGGATATGCTCTGTTTTTGTCCGTGCTATGTGTAAATATCTGTTTATGTCCTAGACTAAACCATGGACAAAATACCTCCGTCCTGTTGTCATTCGGAAGCCAGCGTCCACAAGATGCCGTGTGCCACTTTGCGAGGCAGCACTGTGATGAAAGGACACAGGAAAAACAGACAGTCTGTAATTGCACATAAGGCTAAGCAGACACAGTGTGCTTCCCCCGTTTGTAGATCAACGCTCCGCCGTCGACTTTGTTGCAGGTTAAACAAGACGGTGTTTATGCAGCCAACGTCTTTCATTTATTCCCACTGATGTATTCTAGTCACAGACGTTGTCTGTCTGACCTGCGCTCTCCCTTTCTCTCTCTCTCTCTCTCTCTCCCTCTCTCCCTCTCTCTCTCCCTTTCTCTATCTCTCCCTTTCTCTCCCTCTCTCTCTCTGTCTCTTTCTTTTCACTGTTTTCCTGTGCCTGAACGAGGGGGGCGGGGAGGAGGGCAGGACGGACAAAAACAAGCCCTTCTCTTTCACCTGTTCTTTCAGCGGCAGTCGGTATACAAGTAGATTTTCCCCGATGCGCTCTTGCTCCCCGGGTTCGTCAAAGGGTGTTTCTTTTCAAAAGAGGACAAACGCAAAGTCAGCGGTGACCTTAAGGAGCACGTCGGGGCTTTTGGCCCAGCTTGATCCCTGGTGGAGATGTGCGGCGGCGTCCAGGGCCTGTCCCATTAGTGCCACCCTTTCACTACGCTCTCTCCCTCTCGGCGTGATGCTGGCCGTGCTCCAAGAAGACTACAGTTCGATCCCACGGCTGATAAGACTCACCCCGTTGATGGGCCTGATGGCATCTGCGCTGGGCCGTCTGCGCTCCCAGACAAATGCACTCTGGGAAGGTTAGCGTGGGCCGTTGTTGCCCCTTATCAATCAATTACATTTGGCTTTGTCAGATTAATTGTATGGAATTGCTCGGTGCAGATAGGAAGCTGGTTGGTGTATTCAGGATGGCGGAGGGGGTGTCTCTGGTTTGTGTGTTTGTTTGGTTGGGTTGTGTGTCAAGGCTAACCTTTTTACCCTTGGCGCTGATGCACATGTGACCTCATCAAATGGAGGGCCCAACACTCTGAAATGCAGGAAATCTTAGTTTCAACACGGTCTACTATTTTGTCTACTAAAACTATTCAACTCCATATACAGTCTATATATACAGTTTATATATAGACCATATATATAGTATGTAGAGTCCATTCTACTCTCTATTGCATGGCATTTTTTTCAAAGCTCAAATAGAAAGACACGATTGTTTGGTACTTCAAGTTCAAGTTACGCTAGGCATGCGTCCTAAACTGAACTGAACTCTCCAACAGAGAAAGTCCAAACAGCTGCTGGCCCCTCTCTGGATGCTGAACCCTCACTGGAGTGTGAGAGACACTCCCCTCTCCTGGCGAACCCTCCCACCCTCCCCTCCTTCCTTTACTTATGAAAAGCTGGATTAATGACGTCATGTTCAGCTGACTGTGGCTAATAGCTGATAATGATGTGTGAGAGGTGTGCCGGGGCTGCAGAGCTCCTCTGGACTGCCAAGGGCCCGCTGGACCGCGCTCAGACCGTGTTCGTCTTACTAATGAGATGTCACATAGGGAAGATGGAGCGACCAAAGCACCCGAGCGGTCATCGCAAACTAATTCCAATCCGCCGTTTGGATTGTCCAAAACGGCCCCAAATTTGCGAGAGGACGCGGCCCTGCCAACTGACCGCGGCGTTTCGAGCGTTCATTTTTCAGCCGAGCATTTGGCAGCCCTCAGAGTGACACTTAGTCCCCAGCGTAGCCAAGGCGATGTATTGTTTGTGTTCCAGAGACACAGGCCCTGGCGTTGGGCCCCCTCCGCGCGAGCAGCAGGCCTGCGCTCCTTATCACACATGTGGATGCAGGCTTCTAGATAAGGTTAGCCTTCAGCGCTGCGCTGAACACACGAGTGGAGGTTAAATCAGCACTTGTCTCCTCCTCCTCCTCCAGCCCATCTAAATCTGCAGTGGAAGGGTTGGGGAAGGGTTGGGGGGGGTCTGGGTGTGGGGGAGGGCATGGTCTGTGATACGGAGATGCGCACGCTGAATGCACACCCTAAGGCTAGCCCCTCAGTTCTCTTAAGTTCTCCGCAGCTTCGCCAGTGGGTCAGGTTGATCCTCCCCTGTCACTGAAACTCATTCAGGGGGCATTAAAGTGTAAACCAGATGAAAAAACAAAGGGCTTAGGCAAATCAGATGGCTCAAACAACAACAACAAACGCGCACTCTGTAATCTTCTTAGGGAAATTAATGAAGAGGAGGCCCCTTGGCCAGGGTGGATAATGATCCTGGACCAGGGGTGGGGATGGGGGCGGGGGGTGCTGCTGGGGGTGGGGGTGCTGCAGTGGATCAGGCAGAAGGTGAGAACGGGAAAGGGGGATTAGAGACGGACTCCCACCAGAATCAAACAGGACTCAGCCAAAGGGATCTCTTCCCTCCCATCCCAAACTTCAAAAAGTCCACCCTAAGCTGGAAGTAGGTGTCTGTAATCCCCTCTGTGGATGGAGATCTATGCGGCCGACTCAGGCCGAGGCTTTCATCCCGGGCGCTTGTTCGGCGTGCTCTCCCTCCATGTCCTGGGAACGTCAACTTTTGCACCGCGGCCCCTCTGTTGCAGATCGCGGGGATCCGCTTCCTCGTTAACCTCTTCATTAGAGAGCTGCGTCACCAGCTGCCGACAGCCCCACGTCACGGCGTGTGTGTGGGTGTGTGTGTATGTATGTGTGTGTGTGGGTGTGTGTGTGTGTGGGTGGGTGGGTGGGTGGGTGGCTGTGTGAGTGTGTGTGCGTGTGTGTGTGTGGGTGTATGTGGGTGTGTGTGTGTGTGTGTGTGTGTGTGTGTGTGTGGGTGGGTGTGTGTGTGTGTGTGTGTGTGTGTAGGTGTGTGTAGGTGTGTGTGTGTGTGTGTGTATGGGTGTGTGTGGTTTGAGTCAGCTGCTGGAGTGGGGCTTGCAGAGCTTCACAGCCCTGTGTGTACGGATGCTTGCTCCAGGACACATTACCCACCAGTAGCACTTCAACACCTACGACCGAGGGGGCTTTCGTTTAGTCGATGGTACTTGAAGCCCTACTCTGGTTGAACCCAGATTCCCAAGGACCTGTTTATCCATATTGGTGTTACTATTATAGAGAGCGACGTGGAAGACGACTGTCAGTATACCTGTCTGTCTCTCCTCCACGGTGCTGTGATGAGATGAGGAGAATTCTATCCTTTAGACACAAACATTTCATTTTCGAGTGTCTTGGACTTAATGTCAAGAACTGTCACTTACATCCCCTGTGTATGTTTGGAGATACCTTTGAAATATGATGCCAAATGTCATTTGGACTTGGATTTATTTACCTCTGCTTTCTCCTTTTCCACTTAGAATAGAAGAGGATTTCAAAGTAGGCGTGGAATTGAGAAAATAAGTCGGCTTGTAGTGCTTAATGGGTCCGAAGCCCAGTGTGAGCGCTGCCTGCATCAGAAGGAGACCCAGCCAGGGTTAGTCAGCCACTCTGCCATCCTCTGGCGTGATGATGACAATGCACACAAACACACTCACGCACACACAGATACACACACAAACACACTCACGCACACGCACACACAGATACACACACACACATACACACTCACGCACACATACACACACACACACATACACATACACGCTCAGAAAAGTCAAATTGTAAATACCATATGAACTGCATGTATTTATGTTCGTAGCACTCGTACCTTATTTTACATCATGCTTGAAACTACATACCCCTTTACCATCTCTTGTTTACTTGGTGGTACGCCATCCCTCAATCTACATATCTCTGTGCCTCTGTTGTGTTATCTGAAGTCATTTCCAAGGCCGTCCGTGCTGGGAGGCACCCTGCGTCTGCAGCCAGGTGTAAAAGCTTGACCTCTCTGTAGGACACGAGAGTGACTTTCATTAGAGCAGCTCCTACTGCCCTCCCACCGGGTCCACTGATGGACTCAGCTCAGTTGATCCTGTGAGCTGGAGAGGGAGGGGAGGGGAATTAAAAGGGCAGGGCTTTACATAATGAACTGGAGTACTTTGAAGGGCCACATTAGAGTATCAAGTAATTACTGTGTCGCTGTGTTGATGCAATGAGGAGCGTCGTGCAAGAAATAACAGCAACACAACAGCGGAGAGGGTTTAGGTTGGTTGAGGGGAAGTTTTATGGGCGTATGTGAAGCCCTCTGTGACATGCTTGCGTGTAAAAAGGGCTATACAAATACATTATGATTTGATTTTTTTATTTGAACAGCGACAGTGTCCAACCAATACAGCTGTGGTCTGATTCTTTCGTTTCGATTTTCAAAGAGACCGATGTGTACGTTTTCGTAGCTTAGCAAACATGTGCACGTGGAGTTGTTGTGGCTGTAGATGTTTTAGTGTGTTGCTGAAGCTCAGCGGCTGGTTTGTCTGTGTGTGTGCTTTTTGGAAGGCTGACAGAACCTACTGTGCAAATGAGTGGATCGCCACTGACGCTTTTCAAAACACCACCACAGTGGACCCACACACACACACACACTCTCACACTCTCTCTGAATGCCTCTGGATTTCCCAGCATGCTCTCCAGCGCCTCCCGCGCGGCTGGTGTCGTCACACGTTTTCCTTTCAAGCGCGCGGTCACAGTTTGTTTTTGATATTTTCATCTGCCCGCCCGAGGATATTTATTTGCATGAGTGTGGCAGCTGAAGTGAGCTTTGAAACGTGAACAGTCGCAGGGCCAGAACACGAGCTAATTACTGCGACCAGCTCCATCCCGCAGATGTGCCGGCAAAACCCAAACGATTAATGTGTGTAATTATATTGTAATTGCGGGTAATTATACTTCTAAAGCACACACACCTCTTTGGAGCCCCAAAGGCAGGTATCTTCCACACTGCTCCCAACAGCAGATTAGAGACGGAGATTGTTTCTCCACGGAGGAAAAGGATTAAGCACTGTCGCGGGATTCTTCAAGTGTCTCCCCACTTTCACTTGTAAAATTGGTTTTGGTTTTTGTTTGTTTTCAGATGCGATTTCACAGAACGGGAGCATAAACACGGAGACAATGTGGAAAGAGATGGAAAAGGGGATTTCAATCGAGGGAGCTTTGGCAAACAAGTTGGAATGGGTGTGCGATTTTGTAAAGTATGCTTTTTTCCCTGTGTCCATGTTTGCAAATATGAACATGAGTATTTGCGTGTGCATATTAATGGTGTGTGTGTGTGTGTGTGTGTGGGTAGACACAGTAGCTCAACTAAACGGCGCTGCTGTGCCACTGCACTCATTATGTGGCCCTTGCTGTGGTGTCTGATGGAGACATACAGGCAGAGGGAGCAGCTTGATGAGGCTGCTACTGGCTCGCTTGTCATCCGCAATCTCACCCCTATCTAATCCCTGCTTTAATTTACTCCAGTCACAAGGCAAGCAGCATCTAACACTGTCCTCGAGGGTCTCTTTACTTCTGCCGCTGGTGACAAGGCGTATGCAAAGGCACAATTGCTCATCGGGCGGGGTGACAGAACGCCATACCGCCAGGGAGCACGCCTCCCGTCTCTCAGCATCTTTTAACGTCACTCACCGGAGCACTTTGCAGTTGCAAACTATTCTTCGGAGACCTCTCTATTAACATGGCCGTCCGCGGGGCCATTAGGCTGCAGATTGTTTGGGCGAGGAGGATGCGGCTATTGATTCGCTGAGAGATAGACCGGCTGGAAAGTTTCAGGCGCTCACACGCGCGGTCCGCTCGGACTACCTCCGACTTAATCGAAAGTCTTTTTTTTCCCCCGTCTTCTTCTCCTCTCCGTCTCCGCCGGTCGTCTTCCACAGGACTTTTCTCCCACTCTTCTAATTTTCCCCAGGAATGCCGGGAGGGAGAGCAGCCGTTGACGGCCTGAAGTAATTGCTATCAGTCTGTCATTAGGCTCAGTCTCTCTCTCTCCATTTCTCTCCTTCTCTCTCTCTCTCTCTCTCTCTCCAAACCCCTCTCTCCACAGGCCGGTGCTCAGTGTTGCTTACAAATAAGACACTTAGGAGACGAGTGGAATTCTCTCCCCCAAAGCTGTGATGTATTGGATTCTTTACGGTCAGAGCAGCTCCTCCAACCGCCTTTCTTACCCCCTCGCGTCCTGAGAACCGTTTTCTCTCTGTCCGCTTCGCTCTCTCTATCTCCCCTCTCCTCTCCTCTCCGCCTTTCAGAGTATCATTTGCAATTTAATGCTCACCTGGGGTGAGCCTTGACAATAGACTCCACCGTGAAATGGTCTGGGGCCTGCCTGCATGCCTAATGAGGTTGATGTTGAGCTATTTAGGTCATTGTCCCTCTACAATATCTACTTAATGCAACTCCATGGGAGTGGATTGTTGAAACGGTTAAAGATTCTATTAAGTCTTTACAAAAGCCATTCCATTCTGCGGTCCACCGTATAGCAGCGGGACCACAGCGACATTTGGGTTTGGCTTTGTGAAAGGCTGTTGCGACAAAGTGTAGCAAGGAGGTGCTATGTTATTTCGAAGGGTCAAGCTCTAATATCCCCCTACTTGGAATAAAAGATAGGGAACAGGCCTCGTTCCTGTTTAAAAAAGGGGGCCTTTCTAGTCTCACATCCGGCAGAAACCGTCGAGCTTTCGGACGTTTCTTCTCCAAAATACTTGCGCAGCCCCGGCGGATTCATATTAATCATCAGACTAACTATGATGATATGACCAAGCAGACGGGCGAAAGGGGCTATTAATCAGAGCAGAAGCCATGACAGCCTTTGGAATCGGAGGGGAAGGAGTCGGAGGGGGGGCCCTCTTTGAGAGGGTACTTGATATGAAAACTGTGTTGTTGTGCTTTGTACAAGCCTGTGGGAGTTTTTAAACAAGCCCATATGGTGGTAGCCACCAGCTTTGGAGGAGGCTGGTGGGTTGGGGGGGTGGGTTGGGGGGGGGGTTAGCCCGGGCCAGGATTTCACACAGTCAGTATTGAGTGGGATTGAGGAGGCGAGCTCTTAAGCTGTCTTTTCAGGCGCAGCAAAAGCCCTCCATCTGGCCTCCCCTAAAACTCGGGGCGAGTTTGCTCAGCTCCCTGTTGGCTGATTGGGCCTCCTGAAGCAGAAGTAACAGCATCAATAGTGTAAACCCTTGCCACTTGAGAGTATTACATTTCTTTTCATGCTTGACTTAATCAAAAGTGGGGAAGTGAAATTTACACCTTTTTGATGTTCTTTTTTTCCCCCCACTGACTAAGAGAGGTGATCTTAACCCATTTGATCTTCACAAGCGCCCACTAAATGGCCAAATATGCCCAGCAGACGGAAGCAGCCGGTTGGCAGTTGCCAGTTTGCACAGGGTCACTGTTGGAGCAGTCCATGTGGTGGGGCAGGCAACCCTCACAGAAGGCTGGGGTCTTCACACAGCCCAGCCAAGCTTCTGTCCCCCAGGCCTACTGTCCCTCCTCCACCATCTCCGACCGGAGCCAACAGCCCATCCACTCTCCCGCTGACTCTCCCTGCTCCACTGGGGCGAGTGTGAGACGGGTGTCCACTGAGGAGCATCGGATAGACACCGAAACTGGGGCTCCGTAACAAAACGTCTATCGCCAACCCACCAGCCAAGTGTCAAACGTCGTGATGTTTATATTTGATGGCGCTATTATGGTAAACAAAGCCCGGGTTCCTTTGCAAAATACACACGACGCGTCTATTCCACTGAACAAGCTCGGGTGGTGCTCTCCCGGTAATGTGCGGAACCTGATGACTATCAGCAAAAAGTACATATACAATGACCTGATAGCGGCGTCGCTGTTTGAACGGGCGGGACCTGCTCGACTGGCTTCGTAGAGTAAGTCAATGTTTTGTGATTGCAGTAACCTCTCTAATCTTGGCAGTTGACGGCGCAGGTGGCGCCTAGCGCCGGGGCCCGGCGTGGGCACGTGTGAAGATCCGCCTCGGCGGGGATCTGGAGAGCAGTCGCTGGAAAGGGGAAGCTAGTCTCGGTGACAGTTGCTCCAGGATCCTGGCTCTAATGAGAGAGCGGTGTCTGGAGATGCTAAGCTCACGCTAAGCCCAGGCAAAGGCCAGCAGCATCTGACTGGCGGAGCGCTGGGCCCCGGCTGGCCACCGTGGAGCTCTGTTTGCACCTCTTAATGAAGCCGGGGGCCTGCGACGTCGCCTGGCCAAACGCTTGCCCTTCCCCTTGCCGAGGCCCAGCCAAGACTGCTGCAGAGATCCACTCCATTAGTGCCCGCTTATTTCCCAGGCTTCCAACTACAACCCCGCTTAGTCATCATGTGCGACACTTTTTTTGGTGTTTTTTAACGCACCCCTCCCTTTTCGAAAACCGTTGTCGGTTATTCATTTCGGTCCAATTTTCTCACTCGCCGTTGTAGGCCCGACACGAAGAAAATCGGTTCGAGATAATTAAATGCTTGTGCCCTGTGGAAAACAATGTTTTTTTCTTTGTATTGAATATAAATTACCATTACAGCGCCTCAGTTGCGAACAGGGGGCTGGGGGTTAAGGGGGGGTGGGTGGGGGTTAAGGGGGGGGTGGGGGTGTTACTTTGTGTCAGCATGAAAAGAAGAGGCCCCGGTCCAGGCAGCCAAAACCCTGCCGAGGAACTTGTCTGGGATCGTGATGTTCCGACAGCTCCGCTGTGACAAGATACATAGTTTCCATTCAGCGACAAGCTGCTTATTGGTTACTATAGTTTCACTAATGCCCAATTGAAGCCAAGGCCTAATCTCAACAGAATGGGTTAAAAGGTGCCGATGTCCAGAGCCACAAAACCACATGTTGAGAGTCAAGGGACCAAGCCCCACAAAGCACTGCTCCCTCAGCTTTGATGTGTCCTATCTTGGGATGGAGAATGAATGAGGGGGATGGGGGGGTAGAATACACAGCGGCCTCAGCAGCACAAATGCCTGGAAGGACCTGCTGACAATGGTCCCTGCTGAAGAGGGTGCACACAAAGGAGGGGGGACATCACAGAGCGGAGCCCCAACAAGCACCAGCAACACCTTGGGTTCTACCCCTGCCTCCCCACCAGCCCACCGGCCCAGCGGCCCCCGGCATGTCACCCTCTCACCCGAGGAACGCTGCACGTGGGCCTCGCTCCAGGGGCCATACCGTATCTAGGTTGGACCTCTGCTCCCTCACACACACTGGTCTGTGGCTCGCACGTCTTCGCAGGTGCGACGTTCAGTTTAGTACTGGGAGGGGAAGGCCATGAAGGGGAAGGAGAGGAGATAAACAGTCAGGAGAAGAGAGGAGGAGGAGGAGGAGGGGAGGAGGAGGAGGTGTGAAGAGCCAGTGGAGCGGATGCTGAAGGGCGCTGTGTTTAAGGGCTGTCACATCTCCTGCGCTCTGGCTCGGCTGGAGTGGCCTGGTTAGGAGAGGTCAGACATGGCTTCAATAGACTGCCTCTCAAAGGCACTGAGGAGTAATTGAAAAGCTAATATTGTTCAGCATATCCCAGGGATTATGTCTTATTGTGGGCAACAAGTACGCAATACTGCAATGTTTATTTGAGATTTTTGCTTTGTCGTGGCCACTAATTGGTACTCTGAGTGAAAAATGTGGTGTGTTCATTATCATGACAAAAGCATGTTGATATAGATGTGTGGTGAGTTGTGAGTGTTTATTCGTATTTGTTTGCGACACCAAAAACATGGTAAAAAATAAGAAAGAAAAGCTTTGACGGGTTGCAGATGTTTTCAACAGAAAATGTTCAATTATTGCATGTGTAAATATGTTCATACAAAACAATTCCCAAAATAATTAATAATTTCTAGGGCAGCCACAGATGAACAGCGTTGTCCAACATGTGCATCTGTAAATGACTGTGTATTTAAATGGGAAAAAACAGATGTTGAAGTGCCCATTCATTTATTATTATCACATTTCACATTGACTATGATCACATCAACCATAAAAAACCTCTAAACACTTTCATTCCACACTTTTCCATCATCTCTTGCAATGGCTTCCCCCATTGTGCGGTTTATGGCAGATTTTAAATCAATTAAGTATGTAATTTGTAACAACTGCTCAGACTGGTTGAGGCCTAAACAATGGCGATGGGATAACTGCCCTTTAGTGAAGCATCAATGGGCTTACAATGTGCTGAATTAGCTGGCATATTAATGACCAGCCGCATACCCCTCCATTCTCCTCACCCAAATCTGCTTATGCAAATGACCCATGAATTCGGTTCAAAGGAGGCCCTTTAAGTGAGCCCTACACCCATCTGCAGTCGGGTCGGGAGAGAAAGTGACATGAGAAAAGTTAGGGACACTTGTCTTCTTCTTTTTTTTCTCACACAGAACATGATCCAGTTAGCATGCACCTCTGTTGGTTACTGGCATGGCTGCTATCTGTTGGGTCTGAGAGCGAGCTACATGCAGGGGGGGGGCGGGGAGGGTTAATCCAGCCAATTGTGACTGTGTGTTCCAAATGTGGTGTTCAGCAGGGGGGAAAGCAGGGCCCATCCAAGTTCATGCCCCTGCTTGAAAGAGAAGAGAAAGAACTTGGAGGAATAGAATAATCCCTTCACATTTGTTAAAGGGCCGCTGGTCTTTTGTGTTGGCCAAGACAAATTTAAAAGGCGATGTCATAATGGTTCGATTGAAATGATATCTCAGAGCACAAAAGATGTGGCTTCTTTCCATGGACAACTTAAAACCTCTTTGTTCCTATTATTGGCCAAGTTGTTTGGATACATGGGTACACTCTGAATTAGAATAAGTTGTTGTAATACAACCTGTTATAAAATATTGAACATGATTAAGCACATTGTGTTCTCATGAATGATGGCACTGTTGGGAGACTCTAAAAGAGTCTGGTGATTATCGATGATCTTCCCATGCTGAAATGAAAGAGCCGACCATATCAAGCACATCCCGTCCTTATATATGACATCAATATGCTTGGAGCTAATGTGCGTACGCAATGATGTAAGATGCAGCTCATCTTAAACCGGGAAATAAGCAGGCTAGTAAGTTGAGGCCACACATTCAAGAGGGAATAACACATTCCCTCTTTGTGGCACTGGCTTTGAAATGTCTAAGTTTATGTTGTCAAACATGCCACTATAGAAACATTCAGATGAACAGACACCACATTTGTGGGTAGCTAAAAGCCGTCTACTTTTCAGATGAAATGATGGCGTCTTTTCAACAGGTTCTGCCCTCGTTTGTTTGTGTTCTTTACAGCTTTGATTTACTTTCTCCGTGACATCTGTGATGTACTGTATGTGTTAAGTACAGGACTGCAGATCTTTGTGAAAGTCAAAGGCACCATTGTTTCCGTGTGTGTACATGAACCCTCTCCCGTTTGCATTCCAGGTGAAAGTACACGCTCCACAAGAACTTCAAGAACAGGTATAAATGAGAAGCTCGTTTGTCATGGTTAGCACCGCACATATTACTCAAGTCTTTCTTTACGACGTCTGACATCATGTATTTGCCATCGTTTCCCAACAACTGTAAGATGTGTGTCCACAGGATTAATCCAAAGTGTATCCACAAAGTTCGACTCAGTTAACCCTTGCTAGGAGTTGCATTTTGGGAACAATGCCTCAATTTATAAATGTAACTCTCACCCAGCACACATAATACCCAATTGAGAGGTTTCATTTATTACTGTGGGATTTTTCATGGACTTGTTGGACCCGGGCCAGACACTCACTGAGGCGCTGCGGAACAACAAAGGCCCTGGCCACACTGTCGGGTGGAAGCAGAATGCTGATGTGGATCAACGCAGGGCAACATGGCGGCATGGCAGGATGACCAACACAGGAGCAGTGGGCAGGTTCTCACAGAGTAAACACTGGGGCTAACTGAGCAGGGACACTGACAACAACAACACCAGGGATATTTTTTTTCCTTTTCTTTCGTTTGGCCTGTTGATGAGGGTTTCCTGTTGCATGGAGTGACTGTGCACCAAAGGAGCATTTTGTGGATACAAGTAGATTTATTATATTTGACTGATTAAAGTGCATGCCAATACTAAGTAGTGTTCATATTTCAGGCTCCTCTCCCTCGCTCCTCGCTCCTCTCCCTCGCTCCTCTCCCTCGCTCCTCTCCCTCGCTCCTCTCCCTCGCTCCTCTCCCTCGCTCCTCTCCCTCGCTCCTCTCCCTCGCTCCTCTCCCTCGCTCCTCTCCCTCGCTCCCTCGCTCCTCTCCCTCGCTCCTCTCCCTCGCTCCTCCCTCGCTCCTCTCCCTCGCTCCTCTCCCTCGCTCCTCGCTCCTCTCCCTCGCTCCTCTCCCTCGCTCCTCTCCCTCGCTCCTCTCCCTCGCTCCTCTCCCTCGCTCCTCTCCCTCGCTCCTC
Source organism: Mallotus villosus (assembly GCA_903064625.1). NCBI lineage: Eukaryota > Metazoa > Chordata > Actinopteri > Osmeriformes > Salangidae > Mallotus > Mallotus villosus. The sequence goes on from CAEFZP010001011.1 coordinate 159,811, forward strand.
TCCCTCGCTCCTCTCCCTCGCTCCTCTCCCTCGCTCCTCGCTCCTCTCCCTCGCTCCTCTCCCTCGCTCCTCTCCCTCGCTCCTCTCCCTCCCCCTGGAGCAGGCTGCTGGTCTCTTTCTTAAGGCTCTCATAATGGCTGTGTGAAGTCCTTAAGAGGGAGTGTTCCACTAGGTGACAGATTCTCCCTGTCCGTGAAATTCCCCTTACGATAATTTGTCTTTGTGCCGACTTGCCCGCAGCTCCACGCGACACGGCCAATGGCGGGGAAGGCGGGCCTGTCCTCATCACCTGCCATCTCCTTGGCCCTCTTGACACCCTGAGCCCCCCCCTCCCCTTCGCAGCCCCTTTCGGCCCCCCATTCTCCTGCCCCCCCCCCACCCCCTCCTTTCATCTCTCCAGCAGGAGCTGTCTCCTCACTTGCAGGGAAACCAAATAATGGAGCTTGTCACAGGCCTTGTTCTTTGTTTTGTTTTTTTCCAGACCTGAGAAAAATGCAAAGACTCCATTGTGGTCATTAATTTTCCCATCCTTTTTCCAGGGGCCTGTTGGCTGGGGTTTGACCTGGTTCAAAAGAGACCGGAGGAGGAATTCCCTTTTCTTTTATAGCAAGTGAATTCTTGATGTCACACTTGATGAGTGTGTGTGTGTGTGCGTGTGTGTGTGTGTGTGTGTGTGATTGTGTGCATGGGGATGGTGGTGGAAATAACATTTGCATACACACAGTTTATTGGTCTAGCACCACAGTATCTTATAATAATTTCCTACTGTCCCACATGCTGTTAAAGTTTGTTTATTTGTGTGTGTGTGTGTTCCTGTGTGTGTGTTCCTGTGTGTGTGTCCAGAGAGTGGGAGGTGAATCTCATCAGATAAAGTCTCCTGCAGCTCATCAATCACCAGTCCTGACAGCCATTTTGCTGGTGTCTGTTACAGATGTGAACACGCTTAATTATTTGTAGTGTAATTAGTTCATGAAATGTCAGGAAATGTCAATGCGGGCTGGCAACGCAGGACCCAGGGACACAGAGTGATGGGAGCAAGTGTTGCCAGGAGCCCAGAAGAGGTGGAGAGGTGGTGGGGAAGAGGACAGGGGAGGGCTGGGGGAGCACGGTGGGCTGGTAGTCTTCTGGACTTTTTGAAAGATCTGGAATGTTTTTTGTTGTGTACATCATTGTTAACTAAAAGACTACAGTCTTGTTGAGAGGACTACTTTGCCATGTCACAATACAACTGCTACATGACAATAAAAGCTCAACACAATTGTAAGAGGTTGACCAGGACTCATCTACAGCCAGAGTAAACGTTATTCAAACGTTTGATAACCCTCCAGTTGTCACAAACATCCTCCGTTTGCCAACCGTCACTTAAAAGATAAAAGGCAATCAGCTCAATCCCACCCACCCACCAACCCCCCCTCTCTCCCCTCTCCCCCCCCCCATCCTCCTCCTCCCTTTTGATGACAAATTGACTAGAATTTCAGTCTCTGTATTCATATCAATCATCTGAGTATCTTCATTCAGCGTGTGGTGTAACACCAAAGCCCAGCACAGACGGAACAGGATGGAGCGGCCAGCAGCCACCAGGCCCGCTCCCCTCTGCCAGGTTCTGATATGATACTGTGTGGACGCTTGTGTGGACGCTTGTGCGGACCCTTGTAGAAACAAACCGCTTGGCCTGATTGAGAAACCCCGTCAATGGGCCGGATGAGACAAAGAGGAAGCCCATGCTGTCGCCGTCTTTGTGCTCTTTTTAAATTCAGCTGTTATCTGGAATGTACCAGCTGTCTGGTACCGTACACACAAAAACTGCTGCCTTCCCCAAACCCGATCCTGGGGTTTTGCTGAGTGGAGCGGGGGGGGGACTGTGTGAGTGCGGGCTCCCGGAGCCCCTGGGGGTTGTCAGAAGGCCCTGGGGGAAGCGGGTCTGATGGACTAGACTGGAGGGGGAAGGGGGGGACATGGGGGGTAGCAACAGGCTGGTGCTGTCTAACTGGGCCCAATATAGCACTGCAGGAGAGACCGGTAGAGGGGGACGACTCCCAGACAGACGTGCACACACACATGCGCATGCTGTGTGCTCACATGCTGACACACACACCACCACACACAGACACACCACCACACACAGACACACCACCCACACACAGATGCATCACGCCACGCGGCCCTCTCAGAGCAAAGCTAACCCTGTAAATCCTGATAACCCAGGACCATGAGAGGTGATAGGCAGAGACTTTGAAGTCAGTGCTTATCTAAATACAGCACGGAGAATTGCCCTTTGAGAACCAAGCCCCTGTTCACAGCAGAGTCAATAGCACACACCTGAACTTCCACAAGGGATTAGCATTTGTCAATATGAACCCGATGATCACCGGTAAAGACCTATCCTTGTTTATTGTATTTACACGTCTGCACATGCACATGCGGAGTTTGGTGTGCGGGGGCTCGTGCTTGTCTCGTGTTGAAACAGTCTGAGAGTGTGTGGGCTGTGTTACCACTGGAAGCGTCATGCCTGCGCCATACAGTATGTACTCTGTGTCTATGCGTGTTAGTTCACAGTTCATTCGGTGTGGTTATCTGGCATTAGCCACAGTGTGCTCCCGCTCAGCTGTGACTCTGACACTGCGGAGGCCTCAGGTTACGAGCCCTCGTCTCACCCGGCTCACTAAACGACTTAACTAAACTAATGAATTAGCCAATTAATCAGAGCAGGACCCCTCTCTTGCTCCTAAGTGCTTGTTTATATAAGGAGAGTGCCCCTTTGACCTCCATCCCTCAAGGGCTATTTCAACCATCTTCACTCCGGAACATTGAATAAATATCATTTCAGGGGCCATATTAATTCATCACATAGCCGTCCAGAGGTAATTAGTCACACTTACTGTATAGTCACATATTACACCGCCTTGGCTGGATGTGTGTGCGTACGTGTGTGTGTGTATACGTGTGTACGTGCGTGCGTGCGAGTGTTTAATCCATTTAAACCAAGTCCAATTTAGCCATTTCCTCTCACAGGCTGTCTTATCTAGTAGCTTCTGGGGACGAAAAATCATTTGAGCTCGAGTAAAATGAGCAAAAAATAATGTGAAAATATCAAGTGCATCTTTTCCCCCGCTCCTCTATTTATTCCATCCACTGGCGGTGAGCTTTATCAGAGCCAACGCATCGCAACGCATCCCCTCCTCCTTTATTTTGACTTTGATTTTATTTGGCCCACTCCAACTTTTCATTTTCTGACAGATTGAGGCACCCTATTTAACCGTTTTATTCATCTGTGCCTGCGGGCGGGGACTACCGTTACAGTCAATAAAAAAATGGAGAGAGAGCTTCGCAGGCACCTCTTCTTCCCCCCCGTTTCCCTTTGTGTGCAAAGTGGCAGCCGTGAATTTAATGGAGGGAGAATGTTGTGATTACTTAATGGTTTCCCAGGCTGCCGCGGACGGGAGAATTAAATTCCGCATCTGCTTTCCAAGGCGTTAATCTCCTCTCCTCACATTCCGCCTGTTATGATGTGCACACAAGAGATAATGTTTAAACCGACTAAAGCAGAATAAACCAGTGCAGGCTGTTATTGGCTTTATAATTACATAATTAACTTTTTGTCTCTAATCGTTACGGAGGTAATGGCGCCACTAAAATGCGGGGGCCTCTACCAAGCAGAGAAAACCAAATCAAAAATCAATAATCCATAGAACGCCATTAAGAGCCCTGGGCTGAATCACAGGGAAGAGCTAGAGAGAGAGGGGGGGAGGTAGAGAGAGAGAGATAGAAGTGTGTCTGTGTGTGGTGGGCATTTCTGTCCTTTTCCCCCCCTCTCCTTATTGGAGTGGTAAATGAATCTCATTTGAAGCCAGAACGTTATCTTAGAGGGAGCAAGCAGCTGGAGACAGCAGCAGGAGTACCGGAGTCTGCCAGGTGCATGGTGGGCATAGAGGGAGAGAGGGGTAGAGAGAGAGAGAGGAGAGAGAGGGGTAGAGAGAGAGAGAGCAAGAAGGACAGAAAGGGGGGGGGCACGCGCTGTAAATTACACCTAGCCTCCCAACACCACCGATTGTAGGACGATTGACCTGCTTCAAATGACTTCCATTTTCCTCAGGTCCCTCCTTATTTCTAATTTACATTGTGATCATATATGTCTGAAAAATGATATCGTAAAAAAGATGAATGTACTAATTACCTCTCCTCTTATCTCTCCCTCCCCACGGTGCTCACCCCTTTGGGCCGACTCCTTGCGGCATGTAAGTATGTCACTTATTTCATTGTGACAGGCGTAATGTATTCACAAAAGTGTGCCATAAATACAGGCGTTCAGGTTGGCCACCCCACGCTCACACAGAAGGCCTCGCAGCACCGTGCCCGCTCAAATGAATGGAGAATTGACAAACATTTCCAGAGCCAAATTACCCCTGGTGTCACTGTGAAATTAGGTTCTTGACCCGGCCCCTGATGCATGCCTATATTTCTACATATTTCCCCCATCGATTTTCATGCATGGCCGTTCTCCATCGCACCCGGAGACCAGGCGCACCTGGGGAAAGGGGGCTGGGAGTATTTTAATACACCTGTGAAATGAGACTATACTTGTCATGAATATGCTAAAGTCAAGCTGTCACAGCACAGCAGAGTGATGTGGCCCTGCACCTCTCTCACACTGGCATGGGGGGTGGGAGGACTGGCTCTCACTGGGAGCGATGGACGCTCACCCCCCCCACCCCCCCCCGCCAGTGGCATTTAACAAATAGGCTTATTAACAGTTCAAAGAGAAGGACAGCACCAAGGTTATGCAGCAACACTGACATCTAGGAAAGGAAATGGGAGAAATATTGAATGAAGGCTGATTGGACATGTTCCAGTCACTGCTCGCATCCCCCTTTTCTGATTGGCCTAGAGATGGCCGTCTGAGGTGGCCTCCGTAGAATGCGACGTCTCGTCACCTTGAATTGAACTTGTCGTGATCTCTCAAGCTGATGTTTGTTTATGATTTTAAACTGTCAAACATGTGTGAGTTCCTGGGTCTGAAGTGCGAGTGATGTCTGTCAGTGTTGTTAAGGTCTGTAGGTCTGCTTATGTCTTCAAGAGTGCCATGTTGGCCTGGGTATGCAGCGAGCCCCTTGTGAGTGTTGACCCGTTCACCCCTGCTCAGACCCCAATAACCGACCCTCTGAGCCCAGCATGGAAGGTCATATAACGCTAACGGCTTTGCACCGAGGTCACTGTCGCTAACCCTTATTATGACAAACCTCCCAAGAGTGTGTGAACAGCAATGTCCATCGCAGACAGATTGATGGCGTAAAAAAATAAAATGACAAATTCGAGCCGTGCGTACGTTACGTCCATTTGGCTATTGGCTAGGATGACACTCGTGTTGTTCATTTTTTCTCCTTTGACCGACAAGTGAGGAGAGTCAGTATTTTCCAACACTAAGACTTTGAAGGTGAGCGCTGTGTCGGGCATGACGAACAAACCCTTTTTTTAGAAACATTCAACTTTTTTGATTAGCCATTACCCTTTGGTGTCATTTTTGGCATTTGTTTTAAGTTTGAGCCTTTTCAGACACAGAGGTTCCGTCTCCGGCTCTAAAAGCTTGTGTGAAACGCTTTGCTTAACCTGCTGACACAAAGACACCACTTAAGCTCTTCCCCTTTCATCCTACGCTAGCACGGTGACTCACTCTCTATTTGAAATCAATAATGGGGGATGCCAATGACCGCAGGAACTGCAGGAAGACGACATGCAGAATATCAACGCCTAAAGCTCCCAGGTGTATACACGTGTGTGTGTGTTTCTATGTGTGTGTGTGTTTCTATGTGTGTGTGTGTGTGTGTCTATGTCAGGTGTGTGAACTGAGAGGCCTCCCGCCTCTTCACCCCTACAAATTCCAGGAAGGGCTCTACAGACCTGTTGAAAGAGCACCAGGGGCGGTCATGGGAGAGGAGCAAGCCCAGAGCAGGAGCTGCCCCCGGGGCCTGGAGCTGGGACACTGAGCCCCTGAGCCTGCCTGGATCTCTGGAGGGCGCGGGGCCACCTGGCCAGAGAGGGAGCGGCGCTGATTAATGCTCCCTGTTTAGGGTGCCGTCATCGCAGGGAGACGGACGAGGGCTCAGGGTGATGGATGAGGGCCGGAGCAGGGGCTGATAAGACATGGCCCATGAATCTGTTCTACATCATTGGCTCCTTTGATCACTGACAGAAGTTCAGAGATGGGCCTATGCATCTGTCCAAACAAACAAAAGCCCCTCCCCTTCCAGGCCCCGCCCCTTCTACTCCCCCCACCCCCAAATAACCTGCACTCTCAGGTTGACTCACTCACCAATCATGGAGAGAAAGATAGAGGGACACAGAGACAGAAGGAGACAACATTACAGTCAGAAGGAGAGAGACAGACACGGGAGCGAGAGAGCATGAGAGAGAGAGAGAGTAAGAGAGAGAGAGAGACAGTAAGAGAGAGAGAAGGAAAAAGTTAGAGCATGTGAACGATGATGGGTTTTAAAGCTCCCTATAAGGAGCCCTCCTCTGCAATGACAGATTCGGCAGATAAGGGATGATCCATGAAAGCCGATCAGTGCGCTGACAGCAGGAGCCAGGCCTTGGCCCCGGCAGCGGGGCTGCATTACCGGGGGCAGGCGCAGCTGTCAGGGCCGAGCGGCCCTCTGCTCCCTGCCATGCCATCGCCACTGACGTCACGCCGGGGGCCCCCAGCTCGCCGCCACACGTCCTCGGGTCTCTGGACGCGTACCGAGGCCCCGCCATTCTCAGGCCTCGGGACGAGCACGTCTTCATTTCCCGTAGCCGTCGCTTGACAGGTGTTGAAGTTCACCTATCTCAGCGATTCACCGACACATCCACAAGGTGTAAAGGAATGTGCGAGGGTTAGGAGTCGAGGAGCAGCCTGTAGGATTCACCCGGAAGGAATGCAATGAGTCTGCTCTCTTCCTCACGGGGGAGGTTTTAGTCAAGACTCTCCAGACAGACAGACAGACAGACATGCAGACAGACAGGCAGACAGACAGGGATATGGACAGCATGGAGAATGAGATCCACTCTGTAGAACAGGAGACTTTCATGTACTGCCCCCGCTGAACACACGTCCACACTGCACTAATTCCACATCCTCTAAAGAAATTATCCCAGATACCAGGGGAGACAGAAAAAAGGAGAGCGGAGGATTCCCTTAAGAAAATGAAAGGCAGTAATAAGCTATTTAAATTATGCTCGAAATTATTTTATGCTCAATAGATACACTCTGGGTTCTTATTGGTATTTAAATGATTACTCTCTACCAAATTATTTTAATCCATTTTCTGAAAGAAAAAAAAACCTCCACATCCTCATTTAAAGAGCTAAATATGGGAATCTTTTAACTTCAGTCGACATAGTGAATTAGAACACTAAAAGGCCTCGCTTTAGTTAAGATTCCATTTCAAAGCAATATTGAAACTGTGGTTACTCCCTACATTTAAATGCAGAATCATTTTACATATGCGCGGATTTAAGCAAGCTGTGTCTAATCCACATTTGAGTTGTTTTTTTGTTTGTGTTTCATGAATAAGAATTTAAAGAAGAATGTCAAAACGACATTGAAACAGTCCAGCACACGGCCTCTGTGCTTAACTCGTCTTGTCTAGAGTGAGAGATGAGAAGATGTACCTGGGTTCTGACCTTGGTCTAATAGGCGATCGTCCACTTTGGTCTTGTCTTGATCTCATTTGGCTCACATCTCACTGTATAGGCCTCCCCTCTCTCCACTTCTAGCCTTTCTCTCTCTATCTCTCTCGCCCCAGCCTCACATTCAAAGCCAGGGCGAACACGTGAAAAGACAGGGTGACCTTTTAATGAAAATGTCAGTGGTCCTGTAGCTGGGAGCGGCTAAGCACTGTGTTTCAGACACTAAGCACAGCCTCCATGACACCTGAGCTCTCACCACACTCGGATACATCCTCAATGACAGCTCCTGATGTCTCTTTCTAGCTCTCTTTCTCCTTGTCTAGTTCTTCTTCTTCTCTCTCTCTCTCTACTTCAGTGTCTCTCTCTCTACCTCACAGTCTCTCTCCTCTCTCTACTTCAGTGTCTCTCTCTTCTCTACCTCACAGTCTCTCTCTCTCTCTCTACTTCAGTCTCTCTCTCCCTCTCTCCCTTTCCCTTCTGCCTCTCTTTTCCTCTCTGACCTCCGTGTTGCAGCGCTTCTCAAGAGTCCCAGAGTCCATCTCTAAGAAGCCCGAGTGAGTCCTGACCACTTCTGTGACCCGTGGAACCCGTGAGCTGCCCGTTTCCTAAGTGTTTACCTCCTCCAGCGCAAGACTGCCTCTCGTGATGCTTTTGTCTCCCAGACTATTTTTAGCGCAGTGTTAAGGCATCAAGGCGAAGGTATACTGGAAGTAAGTGACAAGCTGACGCCCGGCTCTATTTGATGCTTGCCAGATCAAAGACCTCACTGCATGGGCGCGCTAATTTGAAGTCCACCAGAGTGATTATCTCTGTCCATGATTACCCCACAATGGCACTCCTATTAATCACATCACTCCGGTTGTTTTAATTTGATTTGACTGGATGATGTCCCCCCCCCTCCCCCGGCACACCTCTCTCTCTCCTTCCCTCTCCCTTCCCCTCCCCGCCGTCGTCACGTCTCCAATAAAACTGTCAAGTGGGGCGACTCCTCCGTAGTCGGAGGGATGACATTTAAAAGGCTGCAACATGAGTGACAGTGCACTCACAGAGGGAGGGAACGAGAGGGAGGGAGGGAGAGAGAGGGGGGGGGAGGAGGGGGGAGGGGGGAGGAGGAGGAGGGGGGAGGAGCCTGTGTTAATGCTTACAAATGACTAATGTCTCCCTCAGCAGGTGCCTCGGTCAGACAAACTGGATAAATATTGAGATTCCGGAGAGAGCCCGCGGCGGGCGGAATGAAACCCGGCTGGTTGTATCACGCCGTCGAAAATGACAGGTCCCCGTCGGGTAGTCCCCGGCCCCGTCTCCCCCGTCACTCCGCCGGGCTAATTGTTCCGTTTGTTCAATAAACGTTCGCGGTCCATCCGAATTCACACGGGCCCGAACCACATGGCCTGCCATGCTGGGAAACTCCAGCTCACCAGCCGTGATGACGGGTGTTATTCTGCATGCACGTACACTAGATACGTCTGCATACACGGGTGCTCGTTGTGCTGCGTACGAGAGGAGAGCAGCACATGGATGACCCGTACGATACTCACTGTATGTTATAATACATGCAGGTATGTGAGTAGAGTGGGTCAAGCGACGTGTTCTCACTGCCCTGGCTTTGTGCAGTACACAGCCTGGCTGGGGTGGGGTGATTCAGCTCTTTTATCAGCGGTGGTCTGGGTTGTTTACAGGCTTGTCAGGGTCTACCGGCAAAGCCGCAGACACAGAGGCCTTGACAGCATGCACCCTGTGGAGGCCACCCCCCCCTTCCCCGACCCCCCCCTCCCTCGTCTCTCTAGTCAGCCCCAATCAAAAGACTCGGGGTGCTCAAGGTCAAGGGCCATGTCACAACCCGCACATATGGTGCCGTCAAAGGAGAGACTGAAGGGAGCGGTGGAACACAGCCATAAAAAAAGCAGTGCTCCAGTCCCACAAACAATGCAAAACTAATGAAGGCCAATGTCAGGGTTCACCCAAAGGCCTCCTGCAGGGGTTTGCCCTGAGACATTCAGTGGTGGTTAAGTGTCAACGTTTTTTGGCAGCCATCTTGAGTGTTGGGATATATGGGGAACTGCTTTCCGAGATGTCTGGGCGATCAAACATTCGAGCGCGTCAAACTCTCCAGACGAACTTCACCGCTGCCCACGTAATCGTGTCCCCGAAAAAATGCCCACTTCAAACAAACAGCTAAAAATACAAGCGCTAAAAATACCCTCAAATGTTTCCAGCAGACCATGATCTTTTTTGGTGGGGGGGAGGAGGAGGGGGATGGGGAAGAGGAGTACCAGGGCCCACTTGGTCCACCCCAGGGGAGGGGAACCCCACCCTGGGTGTGCGGGTCCAGGGAGTGAATGCTGCCGCGTGCGTCATACACAGCATGTCCAGGGCTGGAGGGGAGCACATCCTCCCCCTGCAGACAATAGGCCTGGCCCCCACGCTCGCTCTTCACAGCAGGACTCCACCACCGCCGCCGCGGACAGGAAGCTCCGCCAGCCGACCCACTGCCCCACACGTACGCCCACAGGAAGGGCCCCCTCAGCTGGCCCGGCACTCTGGATGTGCTGGAATCAAACAAGTCCGCTGCTGCTACTGTACTGATACTTACACACAGTTATAAATAGTCAATCGTTTCAAACGTTCAGGATACTGCGATCACGGCACGTTCGGAAGACCCGATGCACGGTATTTAGTTATGGCAGCCAAACAAATCATCACATTTTGCAGTGAATCTTTGTTGAAAATATTTGTTCAAAAACTGCGACAATAAATTCTGAACGTCCAAACCACGATGATAAAAGTACGCTGGTTTGCAGGTATGTGTATTTCCTGGTGAGTGAGTTGGTGTACAGTATTGACGGTAGCCTGTGAGCCATCTACTCAGGGACTTGATAAGAGCCCCCAGATGCAGTAAAACACATATTGTCCATTGTGGCTGTACAGGGATGGGGGGAAAAAAGCCCTTTAAATTGCCCATGTCTCGAGATGTCACAGGGAGTTCAACAAGATTAGATATGGGACAGTTTCCTTTGCTTTGCTTTCAGTCGCCTTTGTTTGCTTTCGGTGGCAGTGACCTGCATGGATGGATTGTAAAAGCTGTATTTTATGCAGTGGACAACGCGCACACACACACACACACACACACACACACACACACAGGGACACACACAGAGCTCCTGCTGGAGCTAATACTCTGAGGTCTGTAGGATTCACACCTATTGGACCATAATGCCTCGACAGAACGGCCCATTTGGCATACAGATGGCACTCGTGGTAAAGGATGGTGTAATTGGTGCACAACCATGACACTGTGTGGCCTAGGAGCCAGGGGCAACACTGTTTCTGGACAGGGAGGGAGGGAGAGAGAGAGAGAGAGATGAGAGAGAGAGAGAGAGAGAGAGAGAGAGAGAGAGAGCTGAGGAGAGGGAGAGAGAGCGAGAGAGAGGAGGGAGAGAGAGCGAGAGAGAGAGAGAGAGAGATGCGAGGAGAGAGAGCGAGAGGTGAGGGAGGGAGAGAGCGAGAGAGAGTGCTGTGAGAGAGAGAGAGAGAGGGAGAGAGAGAGGGAGGAGAGAGAGAGATTTTGGCTCAATGGCAGTTTGTGGAAGAACTGAACCCCCATAATGCTGTCACCATATGCTGTGTGTGTCTTCCAGGGCTTGTGTGTCTTTGTACGTCGCTGGAGGGTCACATGTCTTTGTGTGTTGCGTGTCATGGTGTGACACTGCCATTATGGATGTGTGCTGACAGCCGGTGGCATGGCCACAGACAGAGGGCTTGTAGTTGTTGTGTTAACACTGGGGGGACACAATAATCTGCTACTTGTAAAGCAGGTATCGTCCTGACAAAACCATTATTGTCTCCACATGCTAATGAGGCTGGGGAGGGGCTGAAAAATAGATTTGGAGGAGGAGGAGGCCGCCCTAGGCTGGAGACTGTTTGAGATAGAGGGAGGGGGGGGAGGGAGGGGGGAGGGAGGGGCAAGGGGTTAGCTGTCTTGCATCACTGAGCACTGGAGAGTTGTCTTAAATCGTCACAATACAAATTAGCCGGGACCATAGAAAGGAAGCCGCTGAAGAGAAAAAAAAATGGAGAAAAAAGAAAAAACAGATGACAGGCCAGAAGATTTAAGTCTCTCGCACAATAGTGTCTTCTGTACTGGCCTCAACTGCCTCCCCCCCATCCTCCCCTCCCTTCGCCAGACCAGGGCTCGAGGAAGAAGGAAAAAAGAGCAAGAGAAAACAGGAGTGTTTGTTGGTGTCCTCTAATGAAGCAAGTGAAGATGCGAGTCAATAGAGCAATTCATTAACAAATCCCCGTCCCCAGGGCCAGAGTGGCAGCATGGCTGTGTTTGTGAAAGCCCTCCTCCAGAATGGACGCCCATATGCTGGGGGTCGGGGTGCCGCCCCCTCGCTGCACTGTTTACCATTCAGCATACACACACGGCCGTTAAGGTCACCGCTATCTGACGCGTCCTCCGCGCACACAACCACATTTCCATATGGCCCGTGAACATGGATATAACGCCGTAGCACGCCACTTCCCACGCCCCCCTCCCCCTCCAATGACTACCTACCGCCCATACCCCACCCCTGCCCCTTCTCCCCCCACCCTGGGCAGGAGGTGGGGGCTTGTCGTAGGGTGGAGAATGTATGTTTGGGTTAGACAGATAACCAAGTCAAGTGCTGAAAATGATGGGCTTGTCATTCCACTATGAGCCATATTACTTTTCGTCCACTTTTCTCTTTTTCCCTCCCCTCCCCTCCCCCCTCCTCCTCCTCCTCTTCCCTCCCCCCCCTCTCTCTCTCTTTCGTCTCCAACAACTGACAATACAACTCCTGCTATACAAGTACTCCAACAAGCACTTTATCCCTTTCCACAGCCTCTCTCTCTCCCCCCTCTTTCTCCAGCTCCTCCCTCCCCATAGTGCACCTTTCACAGTATGCTAGCAGCAATGGCGTTGATGTCGGCCCGTAAGAACGTGAGGGCCGTACTGATGGGTCCCTGTGAGTGTGGGGCCCTTTGAGACAGCGATGACCCGCTGAAGAGGATTCCGAGCTGAGGGGCACTTCACATGACTCTTTCAAATCCACACAAATAAAGCTCTTTAGGGCCTGAAAGTGGCCCCTCAGATTGGGCGCTACAGAGCCCCCTGAAAAGCCCAACACGATTGTCATGGATATTACACGACGCGAGCAACAACGGGCTGAGGAGACAAGTGTCGATCGGGAACAAAACTCGAGCAGACTTTTCCGTGAGGCGGGCCAGAGAATGTTGACAGGCTGGTGAATGGGCTGTTTAACCCTTTGAAAGTGAATGGGGGCTCCCTGAAACAAATGCATTCTGATAGACTTTATACCCACTGGGACACAAACAGTACACTAAGCTCCTCCGAGGGAGCCCCAGCAGAAGGCGAGAAAACGAAAATACGATTGGAAAGGTGGGAAGAGTGTTTGCGCCAGATTCCATCAAGCTCGCCTCTTCCATTTTGTGGCTTTGGGGCTTCTCTTTTCAGCTCAACAGAGGGATGATTTAAGTCTTGACTGGGCAGTTGCATCCATTTTCCTTGAGCCTATTTAGAGTTTTTGACAGCCTGTTTGTTCACAAGGGCTATGGTATGTTTTTGATGGAGAACGTCAAACCTGAAGTGAATGCTAGTCCTCTGGCGTTTTGGCAGCTCTTCATTCAGCCACTAAATGTAATTTCTCGATCACGATCCCGTGGTGAAGTCCGGATAAAGAAATGCATTGTTTTGAGATTGTGTGCTGTGTATTTTCTCTGTACGGGTGCGACTGAAACGTAGTTCCCCTGCCAAACACAGCTCTCGCTGCAACCGGGGCCTAGTTCTGGGGACTCATTTTAGCATACGGATGTGGCGGCACCATTAAAAAATGTAATTTAAAATGGTAATGACTTCAAATGCAAAGGCTTTCACTTTGTAATTAAACTTTGCTCTAAAACAGATATTGCTCCTACTGATTTAGAATTGGGGCATGTGACAATTATGAAGCTGTTAATTGCGAAACTGCTCAGCATTGCTAATTGTTCCACGGGCGAGGGAAATGAGGCTCTGGCGGGGGTACTCTATCAATGTGACGAGCATGACGCCGGCCTGTGGTGGCACTCCACAGTGTCACCTGTGTGCAGCCACCCAAACCAGACACCTGCTCAGTGATCCGTAGCCAGGCAGGCAGACTGGGTCCACACAGTCCTCCTAGCAGCTCCAGTAGCAGTCCCTGGGACTGAGGCTAGCAAGGCTTCATACACTGCTGCTGATTCTGCTGCTACTGCCTGGATTTTTGCTGGTGTTACCCGTTACTGCTAATGCTAGAATGAATGCTACTGCTAATGCAACTGCTATTGCTAACATTACTGCTACTTTCCTTGCTATTGCTATGCTATTGCTGATGCTAATGCTATTGCTACTAGGGGCACTGCTAATGTTAACACTATAATAATCACTAAAACAATGATATACTGTATATTGGAAGGAAATGGTGGTTTGGGGCCAGCTTACATTTTTTCTTTTTACCCGTCTATTGTTAGGTCCTTGCTGACAAGCCAGATTTGTCCACAATTCCATCATTATAACAGACATGTGAATGTGTGCATGAACCAGTCACCTATCAGGTACTGTATGTCCAAGCATGTCTACATGCTGCACCTCCACTCATAGTATAACTCCTTCCAAGAACCATCACAGCTTCACTGTCACCCTCCTAACTCTCTCTCTCTCACACACACAGTCCTCTCTGAGAGCAGAACTTCTCCAAAACATCTCTTGTATCCTCACGATTTCCATGAACTTTGGAAAGTGCAAGAGAAGGGGGAGATGTGAAAATGTGCTTAGTTCAGCTCTTTCTTGTCACAGGGTGTAGTTTGAGTGGGAGCAGACATGGCTGCCATTGTGGGGCTCCGTGTTGCTGTGTTTGTGTCAGGGAGGCTTTCAGCTGGGAGCCTTCTGACAGTGGGGACGTGTGAGGTGCATTGAGATGTCCTCGTTCTAGGAATACTGCCACCGCCATGAGAGCAGCCAATTACGCCTCCAGCATAATAATGTCTCCCAGAGAGAGAGAGAGAGAGAGAGAGAGAGAGAGATAGTGAGAGAGAGAGGAGAGAGAGAGAGAGAGAGAGAGAGAGAGAGACAGAGGGAAAAGAGAGAACCGAGACAAAAACACAATGGGGTCTATGAAGGTTTCTGTGTGCTTCCCCAGTTTGAGAGTGCTGTTTAATTGCCATGTTTACCCACACACTACATCCGCTGTCATTAGCACAGAACGCAGTGTCATTTGTGTTGTCACACTACTCCACAGCACCATGGGGTCATTAGTGCTCCGCTGGCTTCACGGAGGAAATTGACATATTTGGTAGAGATAGTGATACACTGCAAAGAATGGTTTCCTCAGCATTTTCAAATAGCCGTGAGGCCAATTAATTGTTGGCCAGTCAATAGCCAACAAGTAGGTTTTAATGGTTCCTGTACTCTGTGCCTGGGTTGAGCAAAATCTGAGAAGACAGGTAAGAGGTGTGTGTAGTCCTATCGTCTTTGGTGTGTTTGTTTACAAATTGATTGTGATTTGTTATCGCTATTTTAGCAAGTATGTAATGATCCTATAAGCAAACATTGAGGTGGAAGGAGACAATCATTACATCTTGTCCATTACCAGTGTGTCTAATTTAGACAATGCAAAAAACATAGGTCATATTTCTCCTCCTTTAGCATCCCAATAGAGGAAAAGAGAGAGCAAGAGAGAGAGAGAGCAAGAGAGAGAGAGCGCAAGAGAGAGAGAGAGAGCAAGAGAGAGAGAGAACAAGAGAGAGAGAAAGAGAGAGAAACAGACGCCTAGTCCCTGACTGTCTGGTCAACACAGGTGGCAGATTCACAGGAAACAGATCTAATTATGCTCCTGGTAACAATGCTTTGTCCTTACAGCGGCTGACACGGCTGTTGACAAAGGCCGCCGCTGCATTCTAATCAGGAAACAAAATGCTGGGAGCCCGGGCCCCAGAGCCCTGCAGGTGGATCATTAGCCAGCCTCCTCCCAGGCCCCAGGCCCCAGCCGGAGGAAAGGGAGAGCACCGCCGCCCCGACTCCCAGTGACACGCCGCACCGAGAGGCAGAGAGAGAGCCCAGGGAGGAGCCCTGGAGACCAGGGTCCACCGAGGGGGGGAGAGTGGGAGTGGGGCTATAGCCAGCTGACAGACAGACAGCCAGCCAGGCCGTCCTCCCTGCCTGCCCCACCAGGGCACAGCCTAACGAGGGGGCTGACAGCCTGCAGCTGGGGCCTGCCTAACGAAGAAGGGGCCGGCGGCGCTGACGAGCGGGTACATTAGCGCCGGCGATGCGTCTGTCTCATTAGAACACATCAGGCCACCTTGATATCCGCGCGCGTTGCCCCTTGCTATGACAGCTCGGCGGTCCGCCAGCCAATGGGCAGGGCCCGGTGCGGGTGACACAGGGGACAGGCCGGGCAGGTGACGGGATGGCTTGTTGACATAACAGTCAAGGAAAAGGGACACAGGTCAAATGTAAGGGTGACCCCTGTCTGGGGGACAGTGATGACCTCGTTAGGGGCCTCTGACAGCGGAGGAGTTTCTGGGTATCACCACTGTCATCGAACACACAGTTCTTCTCACATCAGAGCCTTATAGCTCCGTGTCACACCAGCCGTCCTCGGAACTCTCCGGAACTCAGACATGGGGGATATTCATTAACGAGCATCAGAGAGACTGTCCCTCAGAGAAGTAATGAGTTCTTGGAGGTGCCATGACAACAGGACATGATAGCAGGGACTGTAACATGGGTCTGAGTAGTTTAGAGTGGCGATGACTGTGGCTATGATATCCTCTTGGAGTTCCACTTGTAAGATCCCTGTGATTCCAAACTGGCCAAGAAAAAAACATGTTATTTTACCTTAACTCAAAGATTTGATAAAGGCTAACCGGCATTTAGAGTAAATAAATCATATGGTGCTATTCATATAAAAAGGCAATAGCTTTCAAGAAAGAGTGTAAACCTGCTAAGACCAATTATTATTCAAAAAGGTCCCAGTGAAGCAGTACAGAGGGTCCCTGGTCTCTACAAGCTGTGTATATGAGGTCCCACCTCCGCCCCTCCAGTCTCCTGAGTTCTCTTAAAGAGGGGGATGAATAACGTGATGAAGTGCAGGTCACATGTCTGAGTGATCCAGTGATAACGAGGGGGCTGGAGAAATCATCTATCAGCAATAATCCTTGACTCAGGAGACACCTCGGCACTGGTGTGCACACACACACAGAAACATGCACGTACACACACACACACACACACCACACGTTGGGTGAGGCAGAACAGTAATCAACATATTCAACAGTCCTTCATTACCACTACAATGTGAACCAGGGGAGCCTGAAACCAAAATGACCAATTATAGGCTACAGCATCAAGTAGTATCCTCCCAATTCACAAAAGATGAATTTATTTGGCACAAAAAGCACGATGGACAATATGTTGGGAGTGTATATAAGGTTACATGTTTTAGCATGTCTTAGTTCCTCAGGGAACTGAGTGCAGGATGAAAAGATACACATTAAACACATACCAGACAAGAACGGTGAAAATAATGTCAAACCACTACACACATTAATCATTTATAATGTGTACCATAACATTTCTTTCCCTTTTGTCACAGTCAAAGGGAGGATCCCATTTCCTGGTTGGCCTTGTGTAAAGATAATCATACTTCCATTTACATTTCCCATAAAGGAATATGGAAATGAGGCAAGAATGTCAGCAGGGGGTCTGGAGAAGGATATCCTAACACACACACACACACACACACACACGTCATCCCTGACATCTTGTCAGATCGGGACGTGTTGGACTACCACTGATTGTTTGGAGTCTGTTGTCATAGTCTAACAGAGCCACTGTTTGCAAATGAAGGGCAGGGGTGAGGCAAGGGAACAAAACAACTTTCTAATGATTGTTTATTGTGGGAACATGAGTAATTTGGACTGATTATTGGGACAATGTCTGCCAATGACGCCATTGTTGGTGTACAGGCCAAGAAGACTGATTGAGAACAAAGCACCAACAGCTGAAATTATCATCTTTTATTCATTACATAAGTGACATTTTAACAAGAGAAAATACCTAATTAAATGCCTTATTATGTTAAATCTCTGTCATCCAGAGTAATAGAGATAGCTGTTATATGAATATCAATATGTTTGGATAGGGGGGCTTTTAAAAGCTTCCTTTCAGAGTCAAGGGTTTGGTTGTCAAAACACAAAACCATGATGAGACTGTGAGGACTCAATCATTTCAACGAGATGAATCATATCAGAGTCATTTTATCAATTGGTTTACCCGGGCTAAATATTAGGCAAGTTTACACAGCTGTCACTGAGTTTAAAACATACTTCATCATGTGGTTTTTGAAATAATGCCCCATGAAGAAGATGACATTGGGCGGTCGTATAACGTCTGAGGGCTCTAACTCATTTCAGGTTCCTTTACTGCAGTGTTCAATCCCAGTAGACCTGATAGAGCTGTGTTTATGGAGAGTGCAGACAGAGAGGGACTAACTGAGGCCTCGCACTCTTTACTGTTGTCCTTGTGTAGGATGTGAAAGACGTGTATTATAATGGCATGGGTACTTTCAATATCTATGGATTCCAAAACCGTACATTGAAAGTATGAAACTGTTATGTCTACGGGTAAAGCAAATTCACAGAGCATTAAATTACTGTATTTTCAAAACATCCATATTGATTTTCAAATCAACATACGATGTGTCATCTCTATGTTGACATTATTTATCTTTCCTTTTTTGCCGGGAGGACAGCTGCTCATCATAAGCGAAAACCCTAAATGTCAATCAAAGTGAGCCAAGCCTTTCCTGACAACCAAGAATAGTTTATTCAAATTGGAATGGCGACCAAGAAGGGACGACAGTAAATGTTTGAATACAGAATGAGATATTTATGAAAAGGGGGATCGGCTGTCTTCCATTTTAAAGAGGCATTACAGACACTGTACAGTGAAAGTGGAAACGTTGACCTTTATGCTGTGGGGGATTCTCCCTCGCTCTCTCTCTGTCTCACACACACACACACACACACACACAAACTCTCCTTCCTCATGCACATATCCCACCTCGGCTCAGGGATGTTATCTCAAATAATTACCGGTGGCCTCTCCCTCGCGTCCCTGGTGACTGCGCTGTGTGGTGGGGCTGAGGCCGAGGCAGCGGCCGAGGCAGCCTGAGTCTCTGGGGGTGGGAGCCGAGGCAGTGTGGGAGGCAGGAGCTGAAGCAGGTCACAGCAGAGGGGCTTGGTCTGGGTAGAGGCAGCAGAGGTGGGGGGTGGGAAGGATCTGAGGCCTGCCTCCCGTGGCCCTGGCAACAGCTCTTAATTAACCACCCAGGTATTCTTGAGCCTCACGGCCCAGTGCCCGGCCGGCCATATGGCTGGAGCAACGCCACAGCCATCATCGCCAGGGGAAACACTGCATCAAAAAGAACTCGGCCGACATAAAGCTTGTGTAAATTATTTTTAATGGTTCCCTTCTGGCAGGAGCGCGTGTTTGTCATCTCAAAACGAGCGGCCGGGGCAATTTATTCGTCCTTGACCTCCCTTTTCCATGCACTTGCCCCCTGCCCACCGCTGTGACCTGCCTGCCTGCCCGCCTCCTGTCCCTCACACACACTCACAGCTATTAGCACTGTTAGCTAGAAGGCAACACCACTCGCTTTCCCTCCGGGCTTGTGTGTGTGTGTTTGTGTCTGTTTGTCTGTTTGCTGGAAGGTTGTGAATTGTGTAACAGAACTCTAAGTGTAATCACATTCGTAATCTCAACTTTGGAAAGAGGATGTTGAATGTGTTTGCCATGGTTTCACAACACGCTGTGTAAACTTGAAAAATGATCGTGTTGGAGCATAGCATCAGGCATTCAAAGACTGTGATTTTGAAACTAGCCCTCATCAGAGAAAAGAATAACAAATAAATTAAAAAAAGAACAAAAGATAACGCTTTGGCCATGGGTCTTTAATTACCTCATGTGTTGTTCTAATAGGGCTTGTTTGACTCCACACCATTTCATTCATCGTCAAGGGTGGAAATTGTGGTCAAATTGGTTCCATGTCTGTTCTCTCTCTCTCGTTCTCCCGCTCTCTACATGTCTCTGTTTCTCTCTTTCAGCGTTGGCTAATCGTGCCTGATGAGGGAGTACGGGGAAGTAGCAGCTCGTCGCAGTTTTCCACGCCTGTTATTTTGGACCGCACTCTTGTACGAGGATGTTGTTGTGTACGAGACACCGACAATGTTCAGCAGCTCTCTGAAGAAGTGGGCTGCGCCTCCCCTTATCTCTGGGCCAATCACAACATGTCAGGAACACAGGACGTTTCCATGCCCACGCTCCCCTCCGTGCGGCTCCCGCCAGGCCATCAGCGGCCCTGTTTTTTTTAGGAAGTGCGGAGCAATCTGGTCAGAGCGACCCCACATCTGCCCTTGTAATGAGAGGGCTGGAAGCCTCCCAACTCACACCCCCCCCCAACCCCCTCCTACACTGTCCTCAGCCACACAGGTCACGTCCTCCAAGGAGTTCTGGATCAACACGCGCACACAAAAAGACTTGCACACGCAGGCAGACAAAGGGACACACATATGCACACTCTTAGCTGTGTTCACAAAGTTTTGCACACAGCAAAGGCACTTCCCTCAGCCACGTATGATTCAGTATCTCGCTCCAACATAGACCATAAAACCCCACAAACAGACACTCCTTAGGCCTCTCGCTCCGACTTAATGATTTTGTTGATGTTTAGTACCACACACTGCGCAGTTAAGCAGAAATGAAATCATAATTGCCACCATAGATCCAGTGCATAAGAAAAGAACACAAAGGCATGCATTCATGCATTTAAGCACACCATTCGCCTGGTCTTATGGACACCCGGGTCATTACCAGAATATATTTTTATTGTGTTTGCTAAAAGTCATCGTAGATGAATCACACTATCAGGCAAATGCCGCGACGCAGGGCTGCCGTATTAACTCAAAAGCAAAGCCAGTTTAATGTACCTGCGTGCTGAAATGGCTTCAGATCGCTTGATTGGCGGTTATTGCATCTGGAGCCAACGAGAAGGAAGACAGAGGCGCCTCGTTCCCATAACGACCCGAACGCTGACAGAGGGGGCGAGAGATCCTCCGAGCACAGCAGCATAGGGCCTACATCCACTCTCGCTACACACTCACACAGCTAGGAGACAAGGGTACTTCTGCGTCGTGAGGAGTCAAGGCTGCTAAGTCACTATGAGACCCACTCATTGGGTTGGGATGGAAATCTAGGCCTCATGTGTCCCCCGTCTCCCCCCCGTCTCCCCCCCCCAGGGGGGAAGCCCGAGGCCCAAACGGCCCTGCAGAGCAGCAGAGTGACCCTGCTTGGGAGATACAGCAGTGTAAACACTGATGGGAGGGGTGAGATGGTGCTGTGTAGCCCTCCAGACCTAAGACCCACTCCAGGGCTCTCCTCTCATAAAGCAGGGTGCCAGAGGGATCCAGGGGTGCCGTGGGTCAGCCATAGGCAAACAAATAAAGGACTAGCCCTGGGCCCCACCCCGCCTTTGTAGTTGAACTGTCAGGGGGGCAGCTGGATTGTGAGCGAGTGAAAGCGAGAGACAAAGAGAAACACAAACAGAGACACACAGGCTGTGTGCATTGTTGTATAATGCCATAGCAGTTCCAGTTAAACAGTTTCATTTGGAAAATGAACAGAGCCAAAAGGCTGTGCGGGCCCATCCTAGGAGACCATGGCTGCCTGTGGTAGCTGCAAGTACTAGATCCCATCTTTCTGTCTGCAGCTACAACAGCCATTAAGGTTGGATTCTCCCGTTTCCAGGAGCCAGATTCAATTAAAAGAGAGTTTCAGGATCCAGCATTGTTCTAGACAACTCGCTTCACGCACCTTGGACAAATGACTGAAAAGTGTGACCCGAGAAAGTTCATTTCACACCAAACCACTGCTTACCACACAATAGCCTGGAAAGTGGAGCAAGGATGTGGAATTATGCTAATGATATAGTGGCTTTGTAATGGAAGCATACGCCGCCAGGACCTAAATGGACTCTGGCGACACTTTTCCCCTCGTTCCAGGCCTGGCCTTTGTCACACTGTTTCCAGCGTGTAAAGTTTATGGCTTATAAGAAGTGGTAGCTACATTACATCAGTGTTGGTTGAGGGAGTAAACAGAATGAGTACATTAGGCCATCTATGGGGCACACACACATACACACTCAAAGTCTTTAAAGCCTCTTTAGCCCAGCCCTGATCCTGGGTCCTGATTGGTGGAGGCATGCCACCCTTCTGATTGCTAATTAGTATCAGAAACGACTGGCTCTCTGGTGGAACAACTTGAGGACTTCCAGCATGAACAAATGTCAACTCCTAATGGTCTCTTTCTTCTGCTCACGCCTCCTCATCCTCCTCCTCTCGGCCCCCTCTTCCCTCCCTCAGCCCACCTCCCCCTCCCTCACCCTCCCTCCCACCCACCCAACCAACCCTAGTCTGGGATGTGTTACCCGGACGACGGCGTCCACGTGCTCTCAGCCAGGATGATTGTCTGGCATCTCTGAGGTCTTACAGGCAGAGGCCTGAACCCTGACCTGGGTTAACTGTGTGTAGCCTCGTCTGGCCCTCCCTGTCTGGGAGGAAATACCACAGGTATGTCCTGTCACTGCCCCCAGACAAGTGAGCAGTGGCTGTGGATGTATGTGCGTGTGTGTGCGAGTGTGTCTATATGGGTATACCAATGTCAGCCGGCTTCATCTTCAACTTACATGCCTCTTGGGCTAATTAAGAAATATGGAAAAGGTTCAAGAGCTGAAAGGGGGAGTCTGTTGACCTTCTCGTTGCTACAAGAGGGAGAAGGGCCAGGGAGCGTCTCTGTCGAGGGAGAGACATTTATAACGAGAACAATCAAGTGGCACGACGGGCAGACGGCGCAGAGATCCTGCTAATAATTGGTTCCATTAAAAGCCTTTAAAGGCCGACTGTGGCTCAGACAAGGAGCTGTCCATTCTCTCCCGCTCTCGCCCCGTCATGCTAATTTAGCCTGGCTAAATGAAGCTCGCAGCAAAGCTATTTCTGGGGCCAGACAAAGAAATATCATCCCAGCATTGGTTTGTGTAATCTCAAATTAGGCGGCGTTTAGATCAACCCTGGTGGAAAGATTTGTGTGGCCGAGGGCGCTGGTGTAAATGAAGATGAAAGAGCGGAGAGGGGTAGAAATGGAAAGGCAGAGAAATAGAAAGATAAAGAGAGAGGAAGAGAGAGAGAGACGGAGAGAGAGAGATGAGATGAGAGAAAGAAAATTAATTCAGACCGTACAGTAGGTTAATGTTACTGAGCTAATGGAGTTACCATGGTATACGTATGGTGTGGTATCACACTGTTGATGTAGAGCTCTCATAGGTTCTCAGTTTAACCCAGTCACTGCCAGTGTCCAATTAGTGACAAGTAGAGACAACTTGAGACAACTTGAGCCCCCACAAAGCAAGCCAATTGCTGAACAGGCCAGGCACCTCGTTCCCCATTCCGCCTAACAACACAGTAACTAGAGAGAGTATATTTACGGTGGGGTTACATTATCTGTCATAACTCCAGTCAGATACAGAGAACAAGCTCTGCAATGTTTGCTTTGATACGGTTGTTTATGACACTCCCTTTTTTCATTCAGTCACGAACCGTGTTGATTTGTGAATGTGTTTAACCATGGAGACAACATGAAAAGGAATATGGCAACACTTCAAGGCTTTCCAAACACACTGATTTTGAAAACTAATATCCAAACAACAAAAAGAGTCTTGACATGTTTTTTTTAGAGGGGGGGGGTTCTTTTTTTCTAAAGAGTCGATTCAAAGTTGTTTAAACTGACAAACACTGCTTCGGTTTGATCACAAATTCATTCCAAAAGAAAGAAGTGATCAGAACAACACAGAAGTGGCCTTGTAAACACATCAACACAAAGCATGAAGGCTAGGCCACTGAGGGGCTGGAGATGGTAGAGAAGCAATTCTTTGAAGAGCTCAGAGATGGGTTATGTCACAGGATGCCATGGCTTGGTAGAACCACCCCTCAACTTCTCTGGTATCCAGTTTACATAGGGACACATTAATAGGAATACACACTGGAACCCTGGAAGTTGTTAAGTCTCTCTCTCTCCTTTTTCAGTCTGTCTGTCTGTCTGTCTGTCTGTCTCTGTCTGTCTCTCTTTCACTCTCTCTCTCTCTTTCTTGCCAGCAGACATTATAAAACATTGTGGTCTCTCTCTCTTGGCTAAAAGCTACGGAAAACGAGTCTCTTTTAAATGTTGCACGTTTAATATTCATCAGCTTTCTATTAGAATATATGCACACTCAAATCGTCAGCCTATGTGATCTATCGTTCCGTTAAATTATGGTGCCACGCCGCACAGAGTGGGAAATTCATTACCGCTCTGGGCAATTTTCTCCCCAAAAACAAAAACATTTCATTCCAGCAGGAAAACCAAATTAATACTGGCTCTGCATGAAACCACTTTTATTTGCCAAAGAGACGTCGTTTTCTCCCGCTCTCCATCTATTTGATGAAGGGTGTAAGTTGAGTGCAGGGTAAAATGAGTTTTATTCTCGCACACGGAAGCACGTGTATACACACATATACTCCCAAACACATCCTCAGACCAGCACACACACACACACACACACACACACACACACACACACACACACACACAGTCAGGCACCTCATCCTGCCTAAGTAAAAGCTTTTGTTTTCCAAACTGTCATGCGTTTCTGACATCAAAGAGCCACCCAGTATCTCTCCGAGTTGACTCTAGATCAGCCATTTGACGTCATTGTATTGTAATGTCAAGCGCTTGTTTGAATGGAGTGTTTACCTCTTTTGATGAGTTCAACTATGAGCCATCACAAAATGTGAGAGAGCCATAACAGAAGAACTAAAGCATGTCAAAAAGATTTCCCTGATGAAAGAACATTGGTCTTACAAGGCATAAACACATATCATTTACGCACAAACATAAATACAGAATTCACTCAAAAATGTTCAACCACACACATATACATAGCCTACACCCGGCACCATGTTTGTTCTTTGTGACAGTTCCTTACTGCGAAAGTTTAAAGCTGACTTCACAGGTCTAACTTTGAGGCCAGTCAGTGTAAGATGAGTCTGTCTGCTTCGTTAATCTAAACGACTGTTTCACTAGCAGAGCAGCCTTCCTGTATTACGGGGGTCTGATTTATATCCTTACTTCATAATCAAGTATTTGTTTATAGTTTAAACATAAAAACAATCATGATTATAATGTATGATGGATAGCACTGCATGCTGCTATTTATTTGGCCATAAAGACTGTGGGAGAGAAAGTCATCTGAAGCTATTGCAGGCATTGGGTGTCGGGGAGGTCAGGGATAGGAGGGGGCGGGGGGGCATGCTCCGAGAGATGACAGCTGATTTGTTTGGTTGCTTTGAATAGCTGATGAACCCGTCAAGCCCAAAGTCTTGTTAAAATTTTAATAAACATCTCGCAGGCCTATCGACTTGAGGTGAAATATGCAGCCTGTTCCCGGAGCTGCCTGGCCCAGAATGGAGCAATCATGTTTGACAATGTGCAGCACAAACCTTTCAATCAGAGTAAAGTCTTATTTCGCTGAATATTAAATACAGGGCTCCCTTCCACATGTGTCAAGTGAATTTATAAAGCTGATGAATATTATTGCTACCATTTCAGCGCCACCCCCTTCCCCCACCCTTTCTCATAAAGGGGCTGTGTGTGTGTGTGTGTGGGTTGCATGTGAGTGGGAACCCATGTCTGTTAACTTATCTCTTCTCGTTGTTTTGATACTTCATCCACAATAGTTTCCCTTCTAAACAGTGGAATCAGTCTACGTACAAAAGACAAGTTCTTTATTTTCTTCACAAGAACCAAATTGAACATGACTGTCACGAATAAAAACAGTAATAAGACACTTCAAAATGCAATTCTTCTCCCTCTGTTTCGGTGGGGATCTAAACTCATCTCTGGGTAACTGACAAGCCTCATCTCTTTATTTGTTATTTTCATGTTCAAAACCCTGGTAAATATGTCTTTGAGGACTTCTATTTTTATTTACCACATTTCCTGACATGAAGGCTTTGTCACATGCAACTATAGAGAAAACTCCACCAGTAGAAGAATACCATGATTGATGACATTAAGCCACTTGATTCAAACACAAATCAAAACACAAAAGTAGAGTTTGGATTTGTTGAGTAGTGTTGATTTTTCCTGTTGCTGTAAAGCAAGGACATAACAGTGGTCACTTAGTCTTATGCTGCATTCTCTCAATGGAGGCCTGCCCTGTAGCGTACTGACCTTTCATCAACTGAATGTGCTTTGACTGTCTAGCCTGGATCTTTATGCAATAAAGATATTCCAGAACGATCATCATCTTAACATATCATGCAACAAGTACTACACACGTGAAGTACAGACTGATGATTTAGTTGTTCTCAGAAAGGCACACTGCATTGTTATCTCCCATAATATTGGGTGTGCTTGTCTTTGGTCACAATTGCGTTGCTTATGTCTACGCGAAGTTTACGTTTGACGTTTTTATTGTTTAGGCATAATTAACGTTTGAGTGGCGAAAGGTGAAGCTCACGGTAGCTATAACCACAGTCACAAACCTGCGAGCGATTAAAACATCTGTACACTCGTTAGCTTCTGGGAGATAGCTAGTCTAGCTAGCTAAACTGCACAATGCTGCAGCTGCAGAAACGCCACAGGCACAGGCCAGGGTGATAACATCTTGTAGCTAGCTAGTATGTTTCCTGGCTGTGATATCAACACCCTGTATTTTCGCCCTTTGTAGGCTACCATCTCTAGCCTATAGGTTATGATCAGCCTATATAGTAACTTGTTGTACGGGACTAAGTGTGTGTGTGTGTACACACACACATAAATAAACATACATTAACAAACTCAGACTTGCACATACGCATACATTAATAGTCAGACACAGACATAGGCTACGTTAGTGTATGGATACAGTCTGAAATGTAGTACGGACCCAAACACAGGCAGCTTGCTCATATACAGTAGGCCTACATCCAACCCACACACTCCATGCCCCAGACACTATGTTCCAGACAGCTTTCAAAATACTGTGTTTGGGTCAAGCCGACTTGCACTTCTAAGTAATTTATAATGTGGTTTACTCCAAGGTATTGCACAATCTCATTATCATTAGGTTTTTGCATATTTAACAACAGTTTTTAATTAGATGGTATTTTATTATTCATGCACATAATTTGAAGGGAGCTAGGGCTGCAGCTTTCTACCATAAAGACAAAAAGAGATGAGGTGGGGGGGAAAAAATCATAGACGTACATAGACATTTGTTTGTTTTTCTGGAATGGAAAATTTCGCTTTGCCGTTTTTAACTGGCAAGTGATTCGACTCTCCACTTCTAGTAATGGCTCTTTTAATTTAGCTAATAGCTATCATGTTGTGTACCTTTATGCATTTGCTCAATTCCTAGCACTGGGATTTGTCTCTCGACAGCCGAGCAGAGTTTGCTGTGCTTGGCTCCTACGTAGAGAGCGTTTGCTCCGGCTATGGCTCCTTGATGTATTATTAAAATTGGAAATGGACTCCTGGGACGGCATCTAGTTATGTGCTTTCATTTGCCGAATAAACCAAGCGTTGTTTTCATCTTTGCTCATGATTGTTAATGGCGCCGCTGATGAGAGGGGTGTGTGTTTATGTGTGTGTGTGTGTTAGAGTGTGTTTGTGTATTTGTTCTCACTCCCTTTATCATCCAGGGCCTCTTATTATGCGGGCCAAATAGCCAAGCTGCTGATTTTGTTTTAGGTTTTCAATTAGTCATTTGACTGAGCACATCTGTTACTGGCAGACGCCCAGAGTGTGGACGAGCCCCTGTCAACCTGCTTAGGGCCTCCTGGGCACGGAGGCAGGAGGACCGGGGGGAACCCACTGTGACCACAGACACTTTGGGGTTCCTCAGGGGTGGCTCCCTGGCCCTTTAAACTTCACAGCTAGGGCCACTGAGGACCAAGTCATTCAGAAACACGCCATTCTCTCACTCTCCTTCGCTCTCTCTCTCTCATTCTGTTTTCTGAAAACATGAGCCTGTGAGTTTAAAGCTCCTCTCCAAACACGACTGATATAACTGTTGTCGTTGTATTTACTTTGAGGTTTACGGACCACATCCACAGCCCACACCAAAGCACATGAGTTTGTATGTATATTTTTGTTTTTGAATGTGTCCTAATGATTTATGCATCACATTCTGTTTATTTTATTTCTCGCCCCGTGAGTATTAAAACTGATGAATATATGATGTTCCTCTTTGAAGGCTTCGAGTGTAAGGCTGTGTAAATGTGGACCAATGCAAATAAACAGCCTACTTCCTGATCCCTGAGAGCCGCAGACAAAAGAGACAGATCGTTTCATTCTCTTCCTGCGCGGACACTCCGGGGTGTTTGTATGCATCTGTCTGTTATATTACGCATTCAGCCTTTTTGATATTGAAGTATTGTTATGTCTACATTCCCAAACTTCTTTGGAATTTATATGAATGCAGACAATCTGTTTTTTGGCCCCAAAAAAGCGTGTATAGATTAGCAGGTATGTTAGCAATAGCATGTATAGATGACTTTAGCAATGGCATACAGATTATTGATAAAAGCTTTGAGACTTTGCTCTTAGGTAAATTATACCAAATTGATAAAAGGTCCTATTCATACACCCTCAGTGGTACCACCATCAGTGAAACAATGGTAGGCAGATTTACTATGTTGCGCACAGCAAAAAAGCACTACATCACTTCAAACACACTTCAACATCAGCAAATCTCTATTTCAATACAGTCAGCAATTTCCTGAAGGACCACAGAGGTCCAATACCTCAATCGCATTACTGTCCCAGCCTGTTCTGGAAAGCAGGACAGTAGTCAGGACCAGGGTAACGACAGCCAATCTCTGATGATCACAGTTCAGGGAGGGCCCCGTCAGACGCCCTTGTTCCTGGCTGAGCCAAGGGTCTTCCCTTGGGACTTAAATAAAACATTTTGCTCATTGTGGAAAGTAATGACCAACAATGTAAACTTGTGACTCGACAACAGATGTTGGCATGCTCGGTGGAAACAAGGTGCTGTAAAATTAATTTCGTTTGAATTATTTACTGCATGCGTTACGTGCTTGAGGAAATAGACTGGGGGTGGTGTGTGTGTGCGTGTGTGTGTGTGTGAGGGAGAGAGAGAGAGGGGGGGGGGTGATTGTGGGCTGTGCTGATTGGTGGGCCACAACAACAAAAAATGCATTTGATTAAAGCTGAAGTAGTCCGATAGGGCTGGGAAAAAAGAAAAGAGGGTGATCAAATGTACCCCCCTGCACACACACTCATCCCTCCCCATCAGAAAATCAAATCGGAATCACACGAAAGCTGACATCGCTCCTGTGATTTATATTTAATAGGGTTTATTATTTAATATTGTCACTTCAAAGAGTGTGCCAGCAAACTTGCCAGAGATGTTTTCCAAATTGAATTAAGCCAAATTAATATCCGAAGAACAAGAGCGCAGGCCTCTGTTGTGTTCCTGCAACCCAGAAAAACTTTGACAAATGAAATCAAAACTGTAATGAATTCGTACACGAGCAAAAGCTCCCAACACCAACCTTGCCTGAACACATATCACCATGCGTGGTTAGACAGACAGTGAGACGGAAAAAGAAAGCTCCTCATTGAGGGTAATTAGCTATGCAGGGCTCACGGAGAGTTAAAGACAGATGACTAATGAGATGTGCGCTGGAACAAAACTTTCCCTGAGCCCCCGTCAGAGTGAACAGATGCACAATGGCTGGGAGTGGTGGCCACATGACTGCTACACACGGAACAAAGGCAAATCAAAGCTACACGCTGCACATCTCCGCACTCTATCAAAGAGAGTACACCCACAGCATATGGCAAGGTGGGTAGAATGCCTCTCATTTAAAGACACAGTCATTTTGTTTTGAGGGGAGGATAGTAAGCAGGAAGAAAAAACTAACAGACAAACAACACTACAAAGACACCTGATACAGGTGGTACGTTTGCATGTTGACATTGTTTTTGTGGTGACTCCCTGCACCTAAACTCTCCCAGGAGTGCGTGTGTATATGTATGGGCGAGGGCTAGGTCTATCCGAGTGGCGATTGGCTGCTTGGACCCTGAGATACATGCCATGTCAGCGGGCCGCCAGCGTCGTGACGCCATCGGGAACGGGAGCGACGCTTCACCTGGATTTCCTCCATCACCTTCACCCCTCCGCTCGGCGCCCAAAACAGCACGTAGCTACAGTTAGCACACGGCGCTGTGGAAAAATAACAGCAGGTCCATTGATATAAATATATTTCCTCTCACAGTCGGCTGGGAGTTATTCATTTGGGTGTTTATTTTCTTTGCGAGCCCCCAGTCTCGGCTGTGTAAAGGTTGCCTTTGTTTGAGAAGCTCCTGTGGAACAGCTCAGCGGAGTGTGAAGTGCAGGAATACAGGAAGTGGGGTTGCTCTTTAACCCACGCCGCTGATAAATGGATCCACTTAACAATGGCGCATCCTGAGGCCTGGCCTGCTGACTGTGGTTGTCCTGGCTGTGTATGTGTGTGTGTCCTGTGCATCCCAGAGTCTCAAAAGGAGCAGGACACACACACATACACCCCCTACAGTGGACATCAACACTAGCAAACTCAAGTTGCTGTTGACCGGATATCCTAAACACGAAGATCCAGGTGTCAATGGGGTGACGCAGCGATGTTTCGATATAAACCTCGCCAACGTCATTCAGAGTGATAACTCAGTATGTTGGGCTCCTTTCCCAGCACCCGGTGTTGACCCCACAGTACGTCTCTCTGCCAAGCAGTCCTACTAGGATCTCCAGCAGGAGCACTAGAGGCCAAACTGTGACTGCCAGACCAAGTTGAAAGAGTCTCCAGGGGGCAAGCAGAATGCCATGGATTGAGGGCCAAACACAGAAGTGGACACACAGTTGCCCTAAATAGTGCTCACTCCGAGCCTCAGTGAGTTGAATATAAACACACGACCACAGGATTCATGGCAAGGAGGAAACACATGCAGGTCAGTTAGGTTTGAGAGGGTTATGGTGATGTACGCTACAGACACGAGGAGGGATACAGAGAAAGGGAGCATAACTCACACACACGTACACACAAACAGATGCAGAATACACATGCATACAAACCACAATCAAACACGCAAGCGCACACCCGGTCACACACACACACACACCACCCCTGTTCTAACCACACATTTGATGGGTGGACCAATTTGGTTGGCTGGACTCTATGGGAGGAGCCAAGTGAGGTCCATGGTCCAGACAGCATCAGAGAAGCGCTCATTCCCAAAACACAACCAGCTGTTGAGCTACTGTGATTAATGCTACGTCAGAAGCACCGCTGTTCACCCTCCCGCCCCCTTCACACACACACACACACACACAACCACAAAAGCCTCACAAGCTTAGGTTTCACTCACATACACTTACAGATTATTAGACAAAAATGGACTAAGGACACAGTTTGTACTGGGGGATCCCCGTTTCACCACAACATCCCTCTGTCAGCACACCCTCCCCGTTATCCTCTGGATCTCCACCATGACACAGCGCAGCCCCGTGCCACATGTCGCTAGCGCTACAATGCACCGGAGGCCACTTTCCATAACTTGTCGATTGGACGTGTATCAAAGCGTTTTTTTTCAAACTTTGTTAGCTCATTTGTGGTTGGCCACAAGCATCAGGAGCACATCACTTCCATCCCTCGCAGACTCAGCTTATTGACTCGTGTGTTGCACCCCCAATGGTCTGGTTAGCCGTTATTGAGATGACAGTGGCGGGTGTCTCTTAGCATAGCTGCTAACTGGGACCAGAGCTCTTGGTTCGGATGCAGGAATTAGATGGAACCGCATCCATGGAATATAACTGACTTGCAATAGGGGCTAAGTTAATGTCAGGCAAGGGCGTAGGTTTGCATCGGACCCATAGGGACTAGTCACGACCAAAGTTTTGGGAATGACACAATCGTCCCCACCAATATTTAGTTAATTTTCTAATAAATATTTTGCACAATGTATTTGCTAAACTCGTTTGTATTATTATCTATACTATGTTCGTCGCTCAGAAAAGTGAAAAATAAAATTCCCTCCCTTCCTACATGCCCTCGAGCCATGATATATTTTAAGTTAATTGGCTGAAGTTGCAGAGTCAGAAACACTTCGTGAATCGTGATTTGCAGAAAGAGTGCTGGCAGTTTGACACGTTAAGCTACTAAATACGCCAGGAAATAATAAAGCCTCATATTAGTATTTTGTTTGGCCTCAGCATTAATATTTCTGACCCTTTTGCTTTATAGAGGAAAATGGCACCCAAAAAGAGATATCAGGAGTTTTTTTTCACCACCCAGAGTGTAAGTAGCTATCAAGAAGGTCGTTGTTAGTTAACGTCACTGTGTCCAATCCCGACCGGGTTTTAGCTAAAATGCCACTTCAAATATTTATTAAAATGATCGTATCACGTTTTCAGCTGATTTAATTATGTCAAGTTATGCCTTAACTTATTACCTTTCGAGCTAAATATTCTTTTAATTTTAGAGTTAGCTTTGCCTTTACTAGAGCCGGCAAAAGGACGCTGGCGCCGGTAAATTAGCCGTGCGCTACCCTTGTCCAAACCCGACCACACTTAAATCGTCGTAGTCAACACTCGTCGCTACTGTTTTTCCTGGGATAATAACTTGATCCAGGGTCACCAAACTGACCATCAATGCTGTCAACATATCCGGTAACGTATTTATGTCCTTCAAAATAAGATATCTTATTAGGAAGTCATGAAATATGAAGCAAGAGTCAATCATATATTTAGAGACGTTAAACATTGAATGGGGTCAAAGATAACAGGACGGTTAGCAAAAGACAACTTGTGCAAATCTTAAAAAATGTGAACATTTATTTAAATACTAAACAGACTAACGAAAATACAACATTAATCTGGAAACATAGGCTAAGATTTACAATGATCCTCGTTATCCAGCTCCTCGTTAACCCACACACATGGTGTGATAGCCTACCATGTCTGGCACCATGTGTTTATCTGCCCCCCTCCCTTCCTCCCCTCTACTACAGATCGTCAGAAATTATGGTGCATTTCCGTTGGCTAGACAAAGTAGTGCTATGCTAGCGTTGAAATAAACCCATATGCTAACCCATAGTAGCAGTACGATGACAATACTGAAACATTTTTCATCGTCGCCCATGCGTCGCCCGAGTGGTCTTTCGGCTTTCTCTCATCAAAGTAACTTTCCTATAGTATTTAGACATGTAAACGTCCATGTATGTTCATGAAATTTGACACAGAGATTGTTTGATATGCATAAAATAATACTACGTACACTTTGCTGGTGATCGCGGAAGATAATTCTGGAAAAAAGACCTGATACTGCCTGGTCGGGTTTGGACAATAGGAGCTTTCGGCGGTCGGAATTGGACACAGTGACGCTAGCTAGTAGGAAAACTATACACACAGTGCAAACCTGCTAGCCTTATATCGCCACCCATTCTACAATGGAAACATGTTTTGAAAGTTGTTAGTGTAGTAGTGTTGTGATTCCGGCTGCCAGGGAAGTGACAGGTGAACCCAAATGCAATACTCAGATGCTGATGTATGAACCTGGTTTATGGTAGCCACTAGCCACACAGAGGGAAATGATGGTGAGGTCCGTGGAATCCAGGCAGGAGGGAGTGAGGATGGAGACGTTGGTAGTAGATGGTGGTGTCTGTAGCACACAGAGACAGGTTAGTGCAAGGCAAGGCTTACATTTATTCATTTAGCAGACGCTTTATCCAAAGCGACTTCCAAGAGAGCGCTTTACAAAAGTGCATAGGTCACTGATCATAACAACGAGATATCCCCAACATTGCAGGTAGTCAAACATGAAGCATACATTGTGAAAAACCAAAAATAAGTGCCAAAGGGAAGAATCATAAGAGCATGAAGTTAAACAAGTTACAATTAAACAACATGGACCTCAAAAGTGCAAGAGTGTACCTGTGGAAAAAAGCAATCAACAGTAAACTACTTCACAGCGAGTACAAGTATTTAGGTTAGTGCAAGGCAAGGTTAGTACAAGGCAAGGCAAAACAAGGCAAGGTTAGTACAAGGCAAGGCGCCAGTTCAAGTAGTAACGTTGAACTGGCCACGAGTCTGTGGAAAACCAGGGTAGATGAACTGTGCAGGTAACGGTAGATGGGTAACAGGTGTGTCTGGTTGGGAGGTGAAATGGAAGATATGGAGTGTTGGGGTTATGTGACCTGGAACATAGACTGGACAGACAAAAAAACAGGACTGGACAACACAGAACATAACAAGCAGAGCATGTAACCTTGACTTGTATTAAATCAAAAGTGAGAAGTTGAATTGTCAATTTTGGTAAAGATTGTATTAAATTGCAGTTTTTTGAGGGATGTTTAGACAATGTTACACATGAATGTTATCATTCACACTTAAGGTGCTCTAAATTGGGATGCCCAAATGTATGCATCATATATGATTTCATTGCTCAGAAGTCCAGTACAGATGATGTAGGCCTAGTACAGCTCCATAAAACCTGAATTTACATATAAAAAATTTTAACAAACAACTGTCCCTACCAAAGCTGAGACCAAACCTACGCCCTTGATGTCAGGGATTCCACAATAACTTTGCTTTAGCCTATTTATTTCAACTCTAACTCCAGTGCATATCTCTATATTTATTTCGATTTTTTTAGAGCATTTATTTTAGGGAGAGAACAAGGGCACGCAGGACATGTCCCATGCTGGATTCGAACCCAAGTTACTGAGGTGAGGCGCCTCCGCCCCTGACGTTATTCAATCGCCGGCGTATTCTTCCTCAGCAGCCATTCCCATTAGCATATGAAGTCACTCAAACACGATAACAGCTAAGACACATGATGTCATTATCACCATAATGTGATAGTGTATTCAAAAAATTCAAAACCAATTAGTTCCGTTCTGTCCTTTCCCCATACGTCTGAGCGGCCTGCCTCAGCCACGCTTGGCCAGCCCTCCCTGTACAGAACACAGAGCAGCAGTGACACCGTCACGCTAACAGATGTTCTTTACATTTCCCCCCTCAACTCCTAACCTATTTCCTACACACTAAACCACTAAAGCCCCACTCCCTCTCTCTCTCTCTTTCTCCTTTCACTCCCTCGTTCTCCCCAACAGAACACAAAACCAGCGCGACACAAAGAGAAACAAGATGAATTAATACCGGCGAGGTCCCAGAGGTATTAAGAGGGGATTGTTTTTGTTCTAGTTGAAACTATTTCTCACTTTTTAGCGGGAGTGTGCTCTGCTCCCACACGTATTGTCTGGCTGTGATCATGTGTCAGAGTCCTACCATGGGGATGTGAGGCCGGGTGCCCGACAGCCTTGTCTGCAGCAGACGGCTTGTTTGTGTGTACTTAACAGCTCGTCACAGCTGTGTTCTCTCCAAATGTAACAGGAGAAGGCCTCATCCATCAGTATTCTCTTTCTCGTTTTTTTTCCTCCTCCTCCTCCTCCCCCCCTTTTTTTCTCGTTCAAGTGCCTCCATTGGGAAAGTGTCAACAAACAGGCGTGGGGTCAGGGCGGAGGTCCAGCGTGTTAGTTCAGCTTTTCTCTCTTCTCAAGAGGGTGTGCATTTCTCAAGGAGTCGCTTATGAGCGAAGTTGCGGAGGTTCACTTCTGTCAGAGGGATTCAATTGGATTGTCTCTGTGACAACACCAAAATACAACTGACTTGTCTAAAACAAACTTTGACCAAAAATGCACACGCACGCACACACATGTGCTTTGGATTTGAACTGTGAGTTCAAAGTTCAATCACTCCTGTCATGTGAATCACATCTCTGAAAAAATAAAACAGCAAAGGCAGTTTCACTGACTGGGATTGTGTGACTTTTGATGGAATCAAAGTATGCTTTTCCCTTCATCTGAGTGGAGTGACGGCTTCAATTTCAGCTTGATGTGTTGCTACCAGCCTGTCTGCCTGTCTGCTGCAGGCTAAGTGGAGCGTAGTGGAGAAGGAGGAGCAGTAAATCATGGAGATAAACTAAGAGTTCCTGTCTCAATGCCATGAGGAGACCGAGACCGGTACTGCTCTGCTCTGCTGTTCTGTTACTCTGCTCTACTTTACTCTACTGTACTACTATCCTCTGCTCTGCTCCACTCTACT
Organism: Mallotus villosus; assembly: GCA_903064625.1. Classification (NCBI taxonomy): domain Eukaryota; kingdom Metazoa; phylum Chordata; class Actinopteri; order Osmeriformes; family Salangidae; genus Mallotus; species Mallotus villosus. The sequence continues at coordinate 195,765 of CAEFZP010001011.1, forward strand.
CGTGTGTGCTCTGTCTGCCTCTCACAGCGAGCCCTGGCTTGCCCCAGGTTAATGGCAGCAAACTGTCACGCCGTTTCGGTACACATCACACCATCATTATTCACTAGACGTACATCGTAACCTTTATGCCACAGATTAACCCCTGAGGCTTTGGAGAAGGGAGGCAAGAAAAAAACTTTCCAAAGACAGGAAACTCAACTTGAGGCATAGGGGCTGGCTCTCACTGCACGCCTGCCTGCCTGGCCAACCAACTCATTCCCTGGTCATACTCACCACACACCCTGTAAATGTTTCACTTTGATTTCACATACATGACAATAAATTAAGGGGTGTTTATCAAAGTTGCTTTGTTGCGGGGCTGACAAAAGCCACTTTATGCATAAATTACAGTGGTAAATAAGCACACTCCGCTGCAGGATCCACGTGTTTGAAGTTGAGGATTTACACAGCCTGCTCTAGTTATTCTAGAGTTTCGTAATGATTTATCTAGATGGCTTTGATAAAAGCTGGGCAGTGTTATATTGCCTGTGGCCTTCCTTTCACACACACTGGTAGAGGTGCTGACCATTAACAGAGGTAGAAAGTGATCAATCAAACATTTGGTTTCAGTGAAGCTAGTTTGAAACCTCTCCGCCCTTGTAACCACGCTACACTTTAGGTAAACATTTTGATTTTTACACAGGTAGAAGTGATTTAGGGAATAATTAAATGTATGAATTAATGCACACACAACCCCCCTCCACACACATAATATACATCTGAGTGGTGTGTGTGTGTGTGTGTACAGTAGTGTTCGCACAGTGTCATACAGACTAGCGCATAGTGCCTCTCACCAGCCTTGTCGTCTGGGAACTGGCTAATTGCAGTAGAACAGAAATAGAGCCGGGGAGCTGAACGTGCTCCCGGAACCAAACCCCCCGCTGTTTCTACTTTTCACATTTTTATGCCTGTTGTGACAAAAGTGCAGACGCAGAGTGAATATGTCACATTTCCAACTCTCTGGAGAGTCCTAAGTCAAGTCAGCTGTGAAATGTGAAATATCTGGGACTGCATGTGATACTACATTTTATATTTGTAACGTCTCCAGCATGCACTCATCCAAATATTTCACCCCCATGTGGCGTGCCTGATATTATAAGCTTTTGTGCATTTTACCACTTCAGCCCTTTGTCCTATTTCCAACCTCAGTGGAAGAACCGGAGGGCTAAAATGAGAGATCCATCTGTGCACTGTTGAACCTTGCAATAATACCTTCTTTTTTTTGTGTAAGTGTGCAGAGTGGATGCTTCCAACACACACACGAGAACCACACCTCTTCTTTCTCATGCTGGTGTGTTTGTGTGTTTTCTGGGCTCCACATGATGCCTACAGATGTAGTCAATGGATAGAAAGACGGAACACACACACATACCATTCCTTTCAATCCCAGACAGTAAATAATCCTTACATAACACAGTGTGCTGTAATACTATGTGGGATAAGGAACCTGGCGTGGGGCTTGGTTAAGTCCAATTTAGCCCCAGTCCAGCCTAGCCTAACCTAGCCCAAGAGAGGAGAGGGACTGGGTGTGTGTAACTCAGTAAGCCTGGTTAGTTTAGTACGGCAGGCCGCGGGTCTGTCTGTCTGGCTGTGAGACTGTCACTCCTGTGTGTGTGTCAACCGCAACCAGGCAGACGTTGGCGATTGTGGCAGAGTGGGGGAGCAGCTCCTCAGCTCAGCCACACAATCGCTCCCCTTCAGTGCATGGTAATATGAGGGGGAAGATGAGAGAAAAAAAGATATCCACGCCGCTTTGCGGGTGACAGCACGAGAACTTTTGGGAGTCCGAGAGTTAGCGCCAAAGTTCCCTGTCAGCCCATTAAAGATGTGAAGCTGGCATCTCGGCGTATTGGAACCATATGTGCGAAAGAATTTCTCTTCTGGTAAGACATTCCAAATACTGTCCCAGAGCCAAAGACTTTGGTGTTAGTCTAATTTAAGCAGCATGTTGGAAAGAGCTCTCCGGGCTTTGATCATGTGGAGATCGTTTGGTACAAATTGAACTAACCCAAGCTCTGTTTCTGGTGGATCACAACCGTGGATTTGTTGAATTAAACGCTTCGTTGAATGCAGTCTGCACATGAAAAGAAAGTTTGCCTTTAGGAATCTGATAGCAGGTTTTTCACCTAGCCAGCAGGTCCGCTTCTTTTATTACTTTTAAACTTAATCCACGCTCCGTCCGCGGTGCTTTAACGAGGCGCGGGCCGGGCCTGGGGGAGATCGTGTTCTGAGGGGAGACAAGCAAAGAATCACCTGGCAATGTAATAGAGAACATATTGCATAGAGACCCCTAAGCATGTACTCACATGGATCACAGTGGTCATGTACATTCTTCATCTTCTGTTTCTCTTTTGACGTTTTTTTTCTTCTTCTCTATCCTGGGCCTTCTCTCTTCCAACCCCACCTCTCTCTCTCTCTCTCTCTCTCTTTCTCTCTCTCTCTCTCTCTCTCTCTCTCTCTCTCTCTCTCTCTCTCCATAAAGAACAGCTTCCCGGAGAAAACTTTATTGACAAAAAAAATATTTTTTTTCCAGACAATAAAAATATTAACTTCAAGACAACAGTACAGAAGTCACAAAAACAACATCACATCATAGAAGCTCCTATACTCACACTGAATGTGGCACAAAAATACTCTAGAACTACCGCAAATCACTGTTTGGCCTTCCAGTGGTTGTATTTTTGGTGGGGATTGCACATTTGCACTATCCTTGTGTCTGTGACATTTTCCCCCATAACACCCTGCTGTGTGCATGTGGGTTAGCCGTCACACGTAGGGGGCAGAGGGGGCGCTTATCTGTGCTATTGATTTTCTCATTGGCTCCACTCCCTGTTTGGTAAATGAAAACATGCTGTGCAGGAAACAGGGTCGGATTTTTTCCCCCTCTCTCTCTTAGATGTCTGCATGTCCTCAAATGTGCTGGAACACTGAACAGGCAGGGACTCATTTGTGTCTGGGGTCCTCTGAAAATGTTTCTGATAAGACTCCTCTGCCTTTCCTCAAATTGTATAAATTACCTTGAGTTCTGTGAGGGTAACTGGTTTGTTCCTCTGCTATGCAAGATGGGCATACAATCAGTATTTCCAATGATTGAATGTGAATATGAAAGTACTCCAGTGATTGAACGTGAGTATAAAAGTATTCTGTCAATAAATCTGTTTATTTGTATATCAATACATACCATTTCTCTGTTTAATCAGTTTAAGGGCATGTAAATTATTCAATTCAATCACCAGTTGTGCACAGCAGAACGTCGGGTATCCAGGCAGAGTGTGGGGAAGCAGCCCTTGGTTCCCAGGGTCTGGTTGGTATTAGGTGGGGGTCAGACAGTGTCCTGGCTGCCACGTGGTTCAGAAAGAGAGAGAGAATGGGGAAGAGCTGTCTTCTTGCTGCCTCCTCTCTCTGTCTTAAGCACTGTCTTCTCTCCACTCTCTCTCTTTCTCCTAAAAGAACAATAGATTGAACAGAGGCGATGTTTGTGCGCGTGTGTGTGTGTGTGTTTGTGCGCGTGTGTTTGTGTGAACATGTGCAGGCCTCTCCTCCGACATCAGGTACGAACTGATTGATCACAGATCAAAGCCAGGAAGCAAGATAATTAAAGTGGACGGTATAAATAGATAGCGTAACGGCATGCTTACAGTGGATCATACTGTATAATACAGAACAAATGTGCCCCGGGACTAATTGAAGCCTGTTTTGGGTTTGTACAGTTCTCTCTTCTCTCTGTCCAGAGAATCCTCCATTTACATCCACTTGTAGTTGAGGAGATCAGAAAAAAATATAATTTATACGACAAGGTAGCCCCCACAGTACGGTAGATGATGGTGGGGTCTTCTCAACTCTATCACTGATTGATGTTTTTCATAATTGCAAACCTTAGTTGAGATAATATATGTACAAAATGTTGAAACAAATATGCTGCACACGCCACAAGTCTAAAATAACTGGTTCTGAATCCTTTTGATGTGAACTTGACATATATTGGAACATTATAGTCATTTTAAAATACAGTAACTTACTTTATATCTGGTGCCAAATGAATTAACAGTGTTCCAAAAATATATTTTACAAACTCACTTGAACATTGAACACAACACTACAGCACAAACGCTCAGAGAACTGTTGGAAAATGTCATGGCAAAACTTTAATTGTATCCCAATCATGGTTTCAAAGATTCCCACTGGAGGCTGTGTTAATTGACGGTCTGAAGAGCCCGCAATGATGTTTACTAGACACGAAACCTGGCCAAGTACACGTCGGGACGCTGTAGAGCTTCAAAACACGCAGCACTGTGCCTGGGCGGACGACAGCCGAGCGGCTACACGGAGACTGGATGTGGAGAGACGAGGAGACAAATCTTTCATTTGTGGCTGGGCCCAAAGGTCTGTCGGTCGTGGTGGCGTCATAAACACTGCTGGGACTGCACACACAATGCTGAGCCTCAGACAATAGAGCAGGGCAGCCACCGTTCACTTCAAATTGTCAAGTTGACCACAGCCAGGCTAGCGCTCGTCTCCCAGCCAGGCGTCAGACTGGAGGCCAGGCCGCAGGCACCACGCGTGGACACGCCACTAGAACTCTACACCCCGCCCAGCTTAGTAACACTAGAAACTTCACGTCTCATGTCCATAATATGCATCTTTTAGAGGATTCTCCCCCGACGTCAACAGAATCGAGACGGGGAACTACTGGGGGTTTGTTGTTACTTGTTGCCCCATCCCTCCCTCCCTCCCCTCCCTGCCTGCTCCTCTCTGGTTGAAGGTTTGCCCTCCAGCATGAACGTGTAATTGAGATTTCTGTTGCTTTCAAAACAAGGACCCTCTTTAACCCCCTTACCGACCCCAACCCCTCCCATGCAGACACACATCCACACACACACACACATACAAACACACTGCCCCGGCAGTGCCCCGCTCAAACTCTCATCTTCTCCATTACGTTAGCCAGTGTCAATCATCCGTTGAGGTTATTAAGTAGGAATCCCAAAGCCTTATTGGTGGAGGGCGTTCTAGTGGGGAAGTTCCGTGCTGTGACACATCCAGCCAGGATGTTGATAACCCAGGGCCCATTAGTTAGCCCTGCCATGTTTGGCTAGCGTGCGTAGGTGCACCCCCTCACTCACAGCACCACACATGATAGGGTTACGTGGCGAGTGAAAAACAATACGGCACTGTTTCAGTGGTCATTCCATGTCGACTTTCATTTCAGCCTAAAATAACACGGCAGGGGAGGAAGGGCTGGTTTCCCCCCCCAGCCACAGGGGTGAGGAGGCAGGGGGAACATGAGGGATGACTGGGGTTAGACATGGGACTTGGAGGTATGGCCGTGCTGGAGGTTTGGACTGATGCAGGGACCTAAACCTGGGAGTGGGGCTGTAATGTGGACTGGGGCTTTAGGATTGGGGTGGGACTTCATGGACTGGGGCTAGGACCGAGGCGTCAAGTTGGACTGGAGCTTTTAGAACTGGGGATGGGATGGTATGGACTGAGGCTGTTAGGGCTGGGGTTATTAGTGCTCAGGCTTTGTGGGCTGGGGCTGTTGGGGCTATAGGGCTGGGGTTTAAGGACCGGGGCTGAGGTTGGTAGGGTTGGAGGATGGCTGCAGCTGGACGTTGTGACTGGAACAGGGGGCTGGTTTTAATGGCTTTGTGATGATGTATCTCCAAATTCCTGCGTGAGACCCCTGACTGAGACTGGGCTCAGGACTCTTATCTGTGCGGACATCTTGGCCCAGCTCGAGGCTCTGGGCTCCAGTTTCACCAGCCCAATGGGAGAATACACCAGGACTGGAGCGACTAGGGATTAGTGAGGATGACCCTGGGAGCAGCGCAAAACATTTGAGAACTCTGAGGAGAGAAAAGTTGTTTGACCTTGAGGCATGGACAAGGTGAAAACTAAGAGAGATTATTAGATTAGTGGAGGTGAAACAGACGTAACTATGTCCATGGGGATAAGGCACTGTGTAGTGTGGAATTATCACAAGCATCCTGTCAACAAAATACATAAATAATTAAAAATAAATACAAGAAGCATTCCATGCAATTCCATCAACGCGTGTCTCAATTAATTATAAAATGAATACCTCAATAATACTGAAAATATAGTATTAAAAGGCATAATTGGAGATTCTGTCTGATGCAAGCCCCCCCCAAAAAAGTCGTTTGAGACAATCAAGTTGACAATAACAACCAGAGTAACATAGTATCCCCTTGTTGCTTAAGCTCTTAAGTGAGTCACGCAGGACCTGTGAGTAAGAGATACCCTAGAGGTATCTCCACAGTTCTCTCTCTCCACCGTGAGACTCAATGGACCACTCAAGGTCACTACCTAGCTTCTCTCATGACTGACCAACATGTCTTTGGGCCTAAGGCCAGCAGACAGATTACAACGCACACTCAACAAAGAATGGCGCCTGTGCCCCTGTGCCTCTCTGCGCCCTGCAACCAGAGAGCTCCTAAAGGACTCGTCACCCTCAGCTCTCCCCGAGCACCGGAGCAGGGAAAGCCGTCACTTCAATCATCCGAGGGAGGGGTCAGGGGTCAAACAGGTCAAATACCTTGGCCCAGGTCCCCACCCCCCTGTCATGGTGACGAGCTGTGGTCAGTGTCATGGGCTGGACGCTGATACCAACACCACCCACCACCCACCATCACCCATCACCAACAGGCTCTTATAGGAGCCTGGCTGGGGGTTGGAAAGGGCAGCAGAGCCTGAGAGCCTCTATACAACGCATCAGTAGCATTGCTATTGAACGGGTAATACAATAGGCTCTCTCAATGATGTATTCATTAGGTTATTTATTTTTTATTTTTGTAACTTCATTTATATCATCACGTTTACTAAATGTCTTACCAAAAGTTTACACCTCTATTTTAGAAAGAGCTAAACATCTTTGCAAAAAAAAAGAAAAGGATTTGGGTTTTTTTATACTCCTGAAGAAGTCTAAATACAAACTCTTTGTTTGGTTGTGTTAACAAGATAATCTAAGAGTCGGGAGCACTTTTAACGAGGGTGTTTTTATGACCTCTGTTACAATAAAATGAACAGGTAAAACACTGAGTGATTAAATTTAATGAAGAACAGATAAGACCGACACCATCTTCAGAATCCCTAATGAAAGGTTACACTGCACTTTGAAGAGGTTTACTGCCTTAACAGCTTTGCGTAAATCCAAACTAAATACTTATTATATGAAGAGGTATTAAGGGGGCAAAGATTGTAACATTGCCCATGTCTGTTTGTGATTAAGAAGGAGGCGGAAAAGGAGCATTGGGAATTTCATTGGGAATTTCATGGGGAACTCCTGGATGTCCTGGCTTCCTGATACTACAGCAGTAGCCCTACTAAGTGTATTGTGTGAAAAAGCATGTACCTCACATGACAGCATAATGACTTTACACAGTTTGAAATAAAACAGGCCTTACGGAACTCCTCGTTAAGTACCTTCAATACCTTGGACATCCAACTCCTTGCGCCTCTAAGCTCTAGGATAAACCTAAAGAGCAGGACTCGGTACATACGCTAACTGCTAGCCTGTGACTTGTCTATGCGGCTCTGTTTTCCTTACTCTAACCACATGTCTGGAATATCGGTAACCGCCAATCACTCAGAAACACCGTGAAGTCCAGTCCAACTGGATAAGTCCAAAGCATTTTTTTGACAGGAAGGACATATTTTTCCAAGGACAGGAAGAATCAATCAAAGAGCATTCCAACGGTGCCTCTGATCAGTGTTGGTTCTGAGAGACGCTCTTTTGGCTGAGGGCTGTTGACCCCGCTGAGAGGAGCCAGATCTGGGAACTTGTAATCAGGGTCAGGAACTTTACTAAGGGCACAGGAAGGCCTTCAAAGTAGAGAATCCCACCGGCGATAAAACACTCCCCTGATAAAAACACATTCACACTGAAGACACCGCTCTTAACATTTCCTCTAAACGTCAACTGTGAAAGGGATTAACCAAGCGTAGTAAATCCAACAGGTTAGTGGCTTTAGGGAGGAATTTCTACATTCTACGGATCAAGAAGAGGAAAAAAAGGGTTTGCCATCTCATGTTTTTTTGTTTTTTTTTCGACAGCGGTCGGTACAGTCCTCGCCTTCTTTCAAAAGCAGAGGTCACTCGCAAGAGGCCTTGGGTCACACACTATACCCTGTAAAAATACTGCTGAGCAAGTGGTTTCAATTTGCTCAAGTGATTAAGTTCGCGCCAGCCCCTGTGCCCCTGTGCAGGTCATTGGTGCCTGGCTGTGTTACTGGGGAGGGGAGGAACAAGTGATGCTAACCGTTAGCATTAGTACTGACATCACATTAGGCTAGCATAACAAGACTTTCAACCATGGGGTGCCCTGCAAAGGTCTGCTAAAGGTTACAACAGAACAATTATGTGTTTTATGTTTCTTACCTATCGAACCTGGGACTGTGTCTGAGTCAGTCACAGCAAACGTCACATAATCAAAGTTGCATGGGTTATTGCTCTAAGGGCTACACTAATCTGACGGTAGCCATAAGGCCTTTAGAGTGTTCCGGACACAGCCAGACCTGCCAAAGCTGACATTAGCATCCAGTCTGTGCAAAGTCTGGAAGTCAACAGTGGGCATAATTAGTGCTAAAGACACGCACACCTCTTCTGGGAGCCGGGGAGTTGACTTAATAAATAAGCTATGTTTGTTCAGAGGAGCTACTGTTGGAATTTCTCAAGGGTACGTAACCCAGGTCGAACACTGTCCGGCCGTAACTCTGGACAATTGGACTTTGTGAAAGATTAACAGTGCTACTGTTATTGTGCTAAGTGGATTTTTTCCTTCCTGAGTGTGTGTGTGTGTGACTGTGTTGGGGGTGGGGTACTTGACACCAGATGTGAGTTGCACCAGGGCATCAATAAAACAAGGCCTTACTAATCTTAACCGTTCACTCTGAAACTTCAAACCTTATGGCAAACAACACTGTCTCAGGTAGTTCAATTATTGATAAAACCGCAATTTAAATCTTCCCACTGCAGGATCTGCTGTGTTTTGCTCTCCGGCGCTGTATCCTTGTTGACTTATTTATTTATGTATTTGTTTTCTCTCAGTGTTCCAGTGTGTTTTCCCTCTCTACACCTAGTACTGTTCCGTTCTCTCATTTCTTCCCTGTGATTTGGAAGGGGGAGCTTCAGAAAAATAAACCTGTCAGGTTCAAATCCAAAATAGGGCGCAATATTGAACTACTGAACACGAGCCGGGACTTGAGTGATGGAAATGGCACTCTTACCCCCCCCCCAAACCCTCCCAGCCTCCCAAACCCGGCTTTGCCTTTGTCAGCTCGAGGCTTTCTCTCTGTAGTCACGGTGATGCGTGGGTGATGTCAGCGCGCGGGAAGGAGATGTTCAGTACCGCAATTTTTGTACAAATGCATCCCATAATGATCATGTTTTGTTACCTTCATGTGCTCCAACACAGGCTTGACTACTCTGGGAAGTGAACGGGGGTAAAGACCTACAGAGACGACTCCTTTGCCGTCCTGTATTTACTCCTGTTGCTTTGTTTCCTATCACATAGCAGCTCTTCTTCATCTCCCCACGGGGCTGCTCTGCCGCTGGGGTTTGCAGCTCGCACACACACACACACACACACACACACACACAGACACACACACACACACACACACACACATACACAGACACACACACACACACACACACACACACACACACACACACACACACACACACACACACACACACACACACACAGACTACACTCACACACAGTGAGAGACACACACACACAGACCCTTTAAACACTCACAGGCAAATACCAGTAGTGCCAATAGACTCTCCCATAACATGCACACACTGACAAATGCAGATGTGTGCCACACATACACTCTTTCACACACATACTTACACGCACACACACACACACACACCACACACACACACACAGACACACAGGGGGGCAGTAAATGTCTTGCTTTTAGGGTGAGCAGGCTTTAGGTATAACACCCAAACATGTTTGGCTGTTCCGCTAGCACAGGCACTTAAAGTGAGCTCACGTCACCCGAAGGCCCATCTCTACGATAACAGAACAGGTTGACAAAATGAAAGGCCATTCCTCCCTCATTTACGCGTCATTTCAGCCCTGACCCCTCCAGTAAAAGATCAAAGGGCTTTTTGAGGCCTGCTCCTATTTCAGCTCGCTCGAGGAGGACAGCTGAGGGGTTTGGCAGGCTGACGTGAGCTTCAGGAGGCTTTTTCCAGACCCCCTGTCTACTCAGAGAGAAATCCTGACTCATGCAGGCCCGACACGGGAGTTGCCTTGGGTTAGAGGAGTAATGGTTATAGGATCACAGATGGCTATCTAACACGGATATCATGTGTGCAACCTCGATATGCGCGGCACATTTGTGATGCTATAAATCCCCGGGTAAATCATGACAGTCTCGAAGCCGACTTTTGTGCTGATGAAGATCTTTTTATACATGTACTAACCGTATGTAATCATGTTCAAATCTTGTACATTATTAGACAAACAATGTGTGTGTAACAATGTTCTAAAATAAAGTGACATGCAATAAGAGTGTATTTATTCAAATATTGAAAGAATGTCCTAAACATGATTCAGTCAGTCGCAATTCGGATCCACATGGATCATCATTAACTCACCTTATCTTCGTCTCTCCATCCTGCCCCGCCCCATGACGATAACCATAGCAACAGGAGGAGCCCCCAAGAGCAGGGAGGATCAATAGCAATATGCCAATCTTTATCTAATCCCCCCCTTCCTTCCCCCTCCCAGTGTGGAGCTGTCACTTTAGATCTAATGATCTAACCTATGAAGCATTGATGAGCAGTCAACACGACGCGTCACTCTTCATTCAGTCACACGAGCAACAAGCACGCCACCGTCCGGCCTTCTCCGTGACAACAATAACATGGAGATTACCTCAGTCTCGTACACCTTATTAGCCATCTTTGCATTTCCGTGGCAAGGTACATAATCTTAAAGCACAAGGGCACTCAGGTAAACACAAAGCAGCATCGGCGGCGGCCATTTTGTCTGTGTCCGTTAGCGACTGAGCTGCCTCAGAGGTCAGTATTGACTAACGTCACTGACCTCAGAGACCACTGCTCTCTGGCCAATCTGCGTCAAGCCTTGGGGGCGATTATGACATTTACTCACAGAGATTATAATTTCAAATGAGTGTTTAAAACATTCCCTGGTGGGGGTGGGAGAGAACGGTGTAGAGAAGTGGAGGGCGCTCAATAAGAATAGACTTGAAATAATCAATAGGAAATGGACACACACCAGAGGCCCTGCAGGCCGCACAGATCAATAAGCTGTGTTAAGTGGTGGTGAAGCCCCTCCATTGATGAGCTAATGGCTGTCCAGACTGTGATCGCTCTCTTTATTTCCGTCTCTCTCTTTCTCTGTCTTTGTCTTTAACACACTCTCTCTCTCTCTCTCTCTCTCTCTCTCTCTCTCTCTCTCTCTCTGTCTGTCTCTCTGTGTCTCTCTCTCCATCTCTCTGTTTCTCTTTCGCTCCAGCGGGTCAAGCACCAGGGCCAGGTGGTTAACCGCATGTCGCCCCCAGACACTGCACACCGGGCCTCAGCGTGCTATTGGCTGAAGTCAGTCAGCTGGTCTGCACTCTGCCCTGCCCTCCACCTAAAAAGGGCCCCCTACTCCCCCCAGAGCACCGAGGGGCATTGTGGGAGGTCAAATGTCCCTCTACTGCAAAACTGCTAATCTTTGACCTGGGTCAGAGAACACATACCTTCAGTTTACTTAAAGGAATTGACATATTTGTCTCTTGTCATTACAAATGTCAGTGAAACATTTACTAAGTGTACCAAAGAGGACACATTATGATACAAGTTAGACAACTGCTCCACAAATATATGGGTGGGGTAAGGTTGGAGTAAACTTGAAAGAGAGCATGAGAGCTGTTTTGCCATCCACTTTGCTAACACTGAAGAAAACCACAGAACCTGGAACACTAAGAAAACAAGCTGTGACAAGCTTAAACCCCCAAATACTGCTTAAAAATCTGCTCAGGCAACACATTCACTCCAAGAGCACCTGTTGTGGCATCCTATCCAGGGCAGCCTACACAGAATACATCACAGCTTTTTCTTTGTAGCTTGCTTACATGTGTATACTCAGTGAAGAAGACTACTGAGGGGTCTAGGAAGAGGAGCCCTCTCATCTCTTCTAGCTCGAGCTCTCGAGAGTAGCGATCGCGCGACGATACGAGAGCGCGAGACGAGATAGAGCTAGAGCTCGCGAGATCCCAGCACATGCAACGCAAAATCACGCTCGCTCGATGAGTCTAGCGACTACATAGTCCCACTCCCACACCCGTGTCACTCTCACGCTCATCTCTCTCTCTTCCCCTCTCTCCCTCCCCCCTTTCCCTCTCCCTCTCTCTCTCTCTCTCTCTCTCTCGTCCTCCCTCTCTCCCTGTCTATTCCGGAGTGTTCATCACCTGCTCCCCAGTTCAGTTTCTTATTACTTCTGCCACATGACGCTACACTTGGATCGCACGCCCCATGAATAATATACGACCGCGCCACCTCGCTGCAGATGAAAGAGCACGCGAGGCACTGTGGGTCGGCCACGGCAGGCAGAGACGGCAGGCAGAGACGGAGAGGCTACAGCAGGTGGAGGAGACACAAGTCCAAGACTGGAGAGGAGTACCGCCTGCCCCCACAACATCCAAAGGCCCAATAACGTCCGTGCTGTGTGTGTGTGTGTGTTTGTGTGTTTCATTCCCCCCGCTCCAGCTGCAGTGGAGCCCAGGAGGTGACAGCCCCCGTCACTGTCATCGCCAGGTATCAGCTAGATGGAACTGAAAGGGGAGTAGAAAAGGGAGACTTGCTGGGTTGTGGGGTGGGGGGGTGAGCATAGCGATGAAACAGCAGCACACACATTGCCACACACGCACACACACACACACACGCTCACGCTGAGGCCTCTCAGGAGAGCTGATCAGCGCGAGCGGTTTGCCCGTCTGCGCTCCGCGGGGATGTGGCGTTTCCCCCTCTCGAGGTCGGGAAGCAAAAACAAACAGGACTTTTGATCATCGGGCTGCGCTCCTCACCTAGCAGGCTTTGGGAGGGGAGGCGGGAGACATGCATCCTAAACCCAGCACCCTCACCGACTGCCTCTTGACTAAACAAGTGCAGGTGATAAAACACATGCGTTGACACTCACACGTATGCATGCAGACATGTATACGCTAGCATGGACACACGTGCGCACATGGAAACACACACGCTGAAAAACACAGCCACACACAAAAACCTATACACCCACACCCATACCGACTAACACTGACACACACGCACACACTGACGAACACACACATACAGACACCCAGGGATGGTGTATCATGCAACAGAGCAAAGGGATTAGCTGTAAAAAACATGTAATCCCGGATACCACTTTGAGAAATACCTAATAAAAGAAAACTGTTCTCACACGCCTCAAGTTGTTCCCCCCCCCCAATACAAAACCTGAGGCTTTGCGTCACAGCAACAGCTGTTTAGCAATCTGAGGTTACAGTACTTTTTCTACAGTCAGTCATCGCACATGTTTCGCATACAACAGCAATGCGTGCAGTGTTAGGTTACCATTGTGAATTTCAAGTATTGTGTCACTGTAAAAAACCTATTCAGTGCTAAATCCTACCAGGAGCCAGATTGTAGCCAACAAAAGACCTGTCGCGGCTAGCAGGCCAGCGGCGTCATTGTGCTCAAGTCACTGGCTGGGGGGAGAAGACAATGGCAAGCGCCGGTTTGAGAGCTTGACCCAGGCTACCTTCACTTCACCTCCAGTAGACAAGGTTAAGATGGATGGCCCTAATTAAAAGAAAGGCCCTCTCCTCTTCTCAATGGGATCGGGTTTATTTTACAGGAACTTTAACGGGCCCTTTTGTGAGGGCCCATAATTATAGGGTGACATGATTAGAGGTGCCTGCAGGCCCGAAGGTGACAGACTCGGAGTAACCCAAGTCACCTTTCAATATGACATCTCTTCCTATTGTCCCCCGGCCCCTGTGCGCTAATTTCAACCCCGCCGCCTCGACTCAGATCTTTTCTCTCTCTCTCTCTCTGCTCATCATGTAGGAGAACAATATGAATGTTGTCCGAGATGCATCCGAGCCCAGGTTCCGAGACAAAAGGGTAACGAGGATCGTTTTCCCGGACGGAAGGGCGGAGGGGATCGGCGTCGGCACCGGGGGAGCGAAAGCTGTCGAGCTGCACGACGCGGCGAGACGTGGAACAGGTGACACGCCCCAACCCGGACCGTTTAACGCGGCCGGCCTTGTCAGCTACTACAGCCGGGCCCCCCCCGCTCGACGTGGCGAGCGCAGTCAAGAATCGGCTAATCTGTTGTTTATTAAGTGCGGCCGTAACTCGAGCAGAGCGATTAACTGGAGATTTGGGGCGTGATGCAGCCGCTCCGTAGGGCGCAGGCCGGGTCACATGTGGCGTGTCGCGTCTCCCAGGAACATATGGAGCGCCTGAATGTGTGAAGCAGCCTGATACCGCCGTGCAGACTAGTCTGCCAGTCAAAGGCCCGCTCGTGACAGTGAAGTGCTTAACAAGGATTCAACGTTTCCCGATATTTCTGATATTTTTCTGAAGGGGAAACTTTCTTCTCACATCTTTACAGAACAGAGGGGAAATGTGGGGCTAAGTGCTGGGAGTTGTGCCATCACCGGCTCTTGACATTCAAGGTGGGGAGGGGGGGTTGGGTTTGGGGGTTGGGTGGGGTTGGGGGGGGCGAGAGGAAACAACATAATATGCTCTTAAGTATCAGGGTTGCATTTTTTTTCACTCTCTCCTGCACGTGCTCTTCTCTGCCTCCTCTGATCCATCAGAGAGCTCGCTTCCACTGCATTCGACTGAAATGTGCTTTTCTCTCGTGTGTGTGCGTGCGTGCGTGTGTGTAAGCGCATACGTGTGCATTCGAACACTTGCCGCGTACATTCCCAGATACACCGTCTCCGATTGAGCTAAAGAGCCATCGCCGTCGTTTGTCGCTGTCACTACCAAAGCTATTCGGAGCAGCAATTAAAATCAGTTTAGCTCTCTGCATGCGCACATACACTACACTCACCCCCAGCCCTCAGCCTGGGACGCTGGAGGAGTCACACACTATTATTACGCCCCAGTCTCTGTGCTAAAGAGCTAAATACACATCAGCCACTTATTTTCAGCTCAGACTTCTAATAAGACCGGGGCAAAACCAAACAGGGTTTTCAACACAGTGCATCCACGAGGAACGGTTGCACATTTGAATTTCGACGTAAACAAACCCCCCGAAAAGGTAACCTTTAAAACATGGAAGATTTCGGTTTTGACAGGTGTGTGTAATGTGAGCTCTGTGAGCCTACTGTTGATGGTGCAAAGTGCGCTGGTGTGTTCAGAATGGGCTGTATGAGGATGGCAGCCTTCTATTCCGGCCTCACTGCCTCAAAGTCCGACAGCCTAGCTTCCCTATTCCATACTCACAACAACACAGCACAGCCTCACAGCCCAGCCTTGCAGCCCAGCCACACAGCCCAGCCTCACAGCCCAGCCTCACATCCCAGCCTCAAAGCCTATTATCAAAGCCAAGCCAAAGCCATTTAGACACTCATTTAAATCACTTACCAGCCAATAGCTGTTCACTTTATTGCAGTTATCGGACAGGCCCTCTTTTGTCGGCGTAACGTTTTTTTGATAGCCCTGCCGATCGCGCCTAATAACACGTCAGATAAGATAAGCAACACACGGGCCTCTCTGTAGTGATATCTAACAAACAGGGCCGTTTTTTCTCCTCCTGAGGCCTCCTAGTCGTGTCAATACTGTCCCTTTGTTAGGGAGCGTGTCAAAGTCAACACACCTGAACACACCAGGGAACTCCACTCGGGCCCCAATGCCCCCACCACCCCACCCCACCCCCTCACGTGCTGTGTACTGTACCAGGCGGCAGGAACACAGAACAACGGGCCAGGCTTTGTGTGCGCCCGCTAATGACGGCACACTCAACGAGCTCACTTGACAGCTGGGTGGGACTTTAAAGAATTCATAATTAAACGCTGCCTTAGATTAGCGCAGGGGCGGATGCCTTTGAAGAACTGCTCAGGTAGCGAGGCCCTAATTAGCCCTGGCCTATTTTACTGCGGCACACATGTTGAGGAGAGTAGCGTGCTTGCGTGTGCGTGCGCGCGTGTACTTTGTGTACATGTGAGTGCACATGTGCTTGTTTTCATGGATGTGTACACGTTAGCTCAGGTATTAACTGTGTGTATGTGTGTGTGTATATATGTGTGACTCTTTGGATCTCTGTGCATGTGTGTATGTTCTCGTACGTCAGAGGTTGTATGTGTGTGTCTCATGGGGTTGAAGGATGTGTCATCGAGGCCTGAGGGTTAGGGCAGGGGGTCTGGGGTTGCCAGGTCAGATCGGCAGGGGCATGAGGAGTGTCCAGAGTCGATGAGTCTCCATGACACAACAGGTGAGGAGTGAGGAGAGCCCAGGTGATCCCCCCGCTCTCACTATGACCCCCAACCCCCAGCAGGGCCAAACTATGTGTCATCAGCATGCCTTTGTGTGTGTGTGTGTGTGTGTGTGTGTGTGCGTGTGCGTAAATTGTGTCACTCACTGCCCTACAAACACACACTTTGTTACACGCGCACACACACACATACTCACACAAACAACCACTGTGTGTGCCCCTACTCAGCAAGCTCCTATCAGCACCCCAGAAAACAATGGGGGAATGTTCCGGCCTGTTACCATACCACAGCTCCTATCTGATGGAGGAGAGCGGGGGATAATCCAGGCCTCTCTTATCAGTGGCAGGCATCCCATTTCCATATTCAAGCCCTGCTGGGCGATAAGAGGCAGGCCTGATGAATGTGTTGTGATGGACTGATACCTGTGGCCCGCTGATGGGAGCCTTATGGAGGGCTGGAGGAGCGGAGGAGCAGGGAGGAGAAGAGGGAAGAGGAGGGAGGAGAAGAGGGAGGAGAAGGGAGGAGAGAGAGCGATGGAGGGGCCTGGACAGTAGCTTTCAGCAGGTCTGATAAAAGCTCTGGTGGAGTGGGCTGTGATTAATGTGGATAAGTGTCCAGGGTCAGAGGCAGGGCCCTTGTTCCTGACCGCTCTTAAGAGAGGTCATCTCCACCACCATCCGTCACCCACGCCCACCGCTGGCGACGCCTCCACGGGGAGAGGGAGAGGGGGGGGGGTGCGGGAGACCTCCACAAACGTGTCAATGAGGCAGTCATACATGCATGCTGGGGGAGAAAGGCAAACATCCACATGAAAGCAAGCATGCTGCTAGTATCACGACGAGGCATGAACAAAGTTGAGGTTGGATACAGTTGACACGGTTGCTTACTTGAACTTACATGAACGCAAAGAGACACACGGACGTGTTGCTGGTGACGGAGAAACGGACACTGGTCACTGGACGGGGGGGGTGTCACTGCGGGATCACTGACCACTTGAAGAGAACATTTGACCTCTATTTTTCACCAGGGCCTGTCCTTGCAGCCAGACAGTCAGACAGCAATGCATTATTAATTGGTCTCTCTTTCACTCGGTCGCCTCTATCAGTATGTCGACAATCACCGTCCAGTCATCCTTCATTTATCTGGTCAGAAAAGGGTCATTATACGTGACAGGACACTGCTGTGTGTACACAATAACAGAGCCAGGAGAATAGATACACTCAACAAGACAGATGTGTTCACAGTAGCTCTGGTCTAACTTTAGGGGCCTGGGTGGATCACCTATACATACTTGTAATATCTCCGTTTCCATTTCAAATGTACACAGTATCAGAGACTGAGGTCGAAACATCCGTTATTTGACGTAGGGTTGTTCTCTCTAGTCGATTTCTTTGTTTGACGATATTGTTGATATTAGTGTTGTTTTTCTCCACGGGGACACACTGGGGCCCTCTCCCCAGAGACGACAGACACCACAGGGAACCCTTTAAAAGCACATATTAAAACACATTCCCTTCACATCCCGGGGCCCCCACCGAGCACTGTAAACAGCTGGCTTCACTGATATTTTATTAATGTTGCTTTAATTAGTTTAATTGCACAGAGACACATATTTGTGCATAATTCCTCCTTATTTAATCAAAAGAAGAAAAAGAAAAAAAATCCCAATTGTCATTTATGCATACATATAAATGGCTGCCCTCTAGCTCCTAAACATAAATTGTACGTTGTTTCTCTTCAGTGAGGGCCTGCGCAGAGAGGTGCTGGAGGTGTGCGGGTGCGTCAAGCTCCTTCACCCTGCTTTGTTGTCAATCGGGTTTTGCTTTCAACCAAAGGCAGGGTGGTGCCGTCAGCCAAGCCAAGAGCTTACTCATGCTACACACCTTACATTTACATTTAGTCATTTAGCAGACGCTCTTATCCAGAGAAACTTACAGTAAGTACAGGGACATTCCCCCGAGGCAAGTAGGGTGAAGTGCCTTGCCCAAGGACACAACGTCATTCAGTACACCCGGGAATCGAACTGGCAACCTTCAGATTACTAGCCCGATTCCTTAACCGCTCAGCCACCTGACTCCCTTGCAATGTTCATGGACATAGAACGACTTGAATTTCTTGCCATGTTACAGATTTTGATACCTTGTGTCCAAAAAGGGGGATATTTGTTTATATCGTACGAGGCAAAAATTGACGCTCTGCAAGGCGTCTCAGGACAACCTCTATTACTGTGTCAGAACATAGCAGGGCAGCCATGGACACAGGGGTGCCACGTTACACCACGTTACACCCTGACCCAGATGCCCAGATGGCACCAGATCCACCCGGGAGAGCTCCTTATCCACCGTGAAACATTATAACTGCGTATCCCTGCTTAAACTCTGGCCTTTCAACGGAGGTCACAATGGTTCGTCAACAGCAACACTATCTGACCTCCTCCATCTTAACACCCTGTTGCTCAGTCAACATCGCGAATCCAAAACTGACAATCGCCGACATGGGCTCTCCTCGTCCCCATCGTCCACATCTCCAACATGGCCGCCAGGTGGCTAGTCCCAAAAGGGAAACGCTGGTTGTCAGATACCGGTGTTCAAGCACGATGACAACCGAAGTAAATTAGGTTTCAGAGACCTCATCTAAGACAAAATCAATATGGCGGCTCCTCCACACGAGGACAGAGGAGGTTTTTGCTTTATCTGCTTAGTGATTGTGGAGAGAGAGGAGAGAGAGAGAGAGAGAGTACGATAGCTCCTATTTTGGGCAGCTGGAATATGTCTGTCTCCACCTCTCATTAGCCTCAGCTTGCTCTCGGACCATCCAGAACCCTTCACTAAAGGAACATTGACATTCATCTCCAGCCCACAAGGTCTGCAGTATCACTCGTTGCCCTAGACTGCTTCAAAAGTCAATTACAGGGCTAAATGACTCAGGGAAGGATCTCTCAAGAATGATGTTTCACACACTTTATCTATGGCAATAGCATTACAGACAATTAGCGGGGCCAAATGTGCTCTTTTTGTAATGCAACACACAGAAGGGTAACTGGATCGCCATGGCGGCCCTGCCGGTCCCTGGACGAGCCACGCTGGCGGCTAGACTGGAAACATCCCAGAATGCTTCAGCTCAGAGTGGGGCTAGTGTTTCACCCGGAGCAGAGGAGCAGGGAATGATAATGTTGTTTCACTAAATAGCTGACTGAAAGGTCATCTACACAGGCCTAGCCGGACAATATGGCCAGCAGCTGTAAATAGATTTACTATTTATTGAGTGAGGATGAAGCCAGGGAACACACTGGCATCTGACACTTCACTGGAATCTGGGTGTTTTTTCACCGCACACACGCACACACAGGATCCTCCCTGTGTTGACTGAGCCTGTAATCACGCTGAGCCCCGTCAGAACATTGCCCCATGTCCAGCCTCATAATACACTGGTATGTATGAACAAATGAGGTGGTGGAGCCCTGGGACACTATCTGAACATGGCCTGGCTGCCTCGCTGACAGATAGCACACAGGGAAACACACACACACACAGAGAAACCAAGAAAAGGCCTTCATCTAGATGAAACGCTGACCTTGAAAAAAAATCCAAATAAGACTAACTAAATTGACAAAAAATCAAGTGGAATGAATTAAATGCTTTCCAATTCCTGCTGTCTTCCTAAAGAGCAGCCAAAGTCCCCTCTCTGATTGCTGGAATAAATACAGTCAACTGCAGCAGCGTTGGAGCCATCAATAATTAACAGTAATTAAGACTATGTACACATGCAAAATGAATTATTCAGGCTAGCATTGATGCATTGACCTGCCCTGGGTGTTCTTGGATGTGATCTATCTGGACGGTAGAATAGATCCAGAGAGGAAGCGAGCAGAGAGAAAAGGGAGGGGGGGGGCGACAGGGAGGCTATAACACAGCCCCCCCCGCCTGGCACATGGGTGCTGCAGGGTTGGTGCCCCCGCCTCCTCTGAGGCACAGGAAGTACCTCTGCTCTGCTCTCTCCACTGCTCCCCTTCTCTACAGCCACCCCCGCTCTGAACAGCATTGTTAATGATAGATACCCACTCAATTAGCCCCCACGTCTCTCTCTCTCTCTCTCTCTCTCTCTCTCTCTCTCTCTCTCTCTCTCTCTCTCTCTCTCTCTCTCTCTCTCTCTTCCCCCCTTCTCTCGAACACCACATTCTCTCCCCTTCTGTCTCCATTCCCTCTGTTCTCCCACACCAAACTCGTCACCCCCCTCCCCTGGCTTTGAAACAACCAGAGAGAGGCGGGCCACTGGGACCGTAGGCACTCTTCAAATGGTTCGACATTAATAACAATATCTTTAATGCTCGCACATTAGCGACTGCAATAATTAATGTATGAATAATCACCAATGTGAAAAGCGTTATCAATAATTGTATGAATAATGCACATGCATAATGGATGAGAGTTGCCCAGAGGCAGAATCTGGCTTCTCCGCTCTTGTCCAGAAAAACCCAGGCGCTACACGGTAGCGGAGGCAGGTCTGATCAAATGATGGCACGCACCGCGGCTGGCCTTACATCAGCCAGCCTTTCTTCCTGAGGCGCAGAGAAAAGAGTCCCAACACACTTTTGATGTGCCGCTCCACGACGTGTCGGAGCCTTGTTTTGGAGTCGGTTTGGGTTACGCCGTTGAGGTTTTCCTCTGCCTGCGGAGCCCCGGGCTTGGGGAGGGAGAGGGTGGGATCTGGGCATTAGCATTCTACCCGCTCCCCCTGCTTCATCAGAGCTAATAAGGGAGGCCTGCGCCGCGGCGCTTCATCTAGATTAGGGCCCCTTATCACACGCCACCTGTACGGAGCAGCATGCCATTCATATGCAGATCTGGCCCCGATCATCATCATGGCTGGAGCATATCCTGCCTCTGACACTTCTCATCTCAGATAAGCTATTGGAGTCGGTGTTGCTATAGTGTTGGGTTTGGGTCTCAATGTGTTTTGCATTGTTTGTATTTTCTGATCCAAACAGCCAGTGTTGCCAGATGAGGCATACATATATTCATCTACACATTTCAAACCAGCTGTTCTAGTTCTATGGAAATACCTGAAACTAGCGCCAGCTAACATGAGGAGAGATGAACCTCTGCACTGTCTTCATATGGGATCCCTTTAGGGACCTGGAGTGAGCAATAGAACTATTGTGGGGACATCCTGTCAGAGGGAGGTGTCGATGAAGTCACAATGGCCGGCTCAATGATTGATGCGTCTCAAAGGGACGACTCTGCCAATCATTGAGCCATATGCAAATATCACATTGTCACTTGCACAGGTTCAGCACGGCCTATCGTGCACCTGTTCGCACGCAGCGAGAGACACTTGCTCTCGTGCCTTCGCGTTGGAACCAAAGTCCGGACCCAAGTTCCAAAACCCATGATCATCTGGTGGAAAACACGCAAAAGGTCTTTACGAGGTGCCTTGTTCACCTGAAAAAGAGGAGTAGAGAGTGTTTTACTCTTGGTGATCAGGAGAGGTGACCAGGGGGTGGGAGCGATGGTGCAGGAGTGATGAGAAGAGGGAGAGGTTGTATTAGCTGGACGCCACTGAAAAATTGGAGGCCTCCTCGATGGACCACAGTGAGAGATCAAATTGCCGGGTGGGGGGGTGTGGGGGGGGGGACATTATCTTCCTGAGACAGTGAGGAATGGGGGTCCGGGAGGCAGGGGGACACCTTAATGAATAGGGGGGGGACTTTTCCCAGCGCCTCCCTAACCTGCCAAGGCCTCCCAGGCTTGTGCAATCTCTCAGTGTCAACATCTTTCTGTGAGGCTGATTCAATTAAGATTAAGCCAGTGGCAGGAGGAGAGAGTGACAGGGGTCAGTTTGATTTCGGCGATTGGCTTTTCTCTTTGTTTTTTTCAGCTCGGGTTACCGCCTGTCTTGCCACTTGCTCTGGAGAAGGGGTAAGCTGTGTCCACCTTGGCTGCTCTATCGGAGACGAGCCGTTTTGGAAGTTGTGTGTAAATACATTACACACTTTGATAGATGATGCTACTTCATGCGTGTGTTCTGCCCACCTGTGTCTTCGTGCAACAAACCATGCATGTGTTTTTGTGTGTGCCTAAGTGCATTCTGGCAGTTATGTATCTGTGTGTGTGTGTGTGTATCTGTGTGTATCTGTGTGTGTCTGCATGTGTCCACATCCACTAACGGACAATCCTAATGATATTAGCCCGGTCTAATCATTCTTGTCTGGGTATGTTCCACCACATTGGGAGACTTCATGACCAGGGCATTAGGACAGGTATTTGTCTCCATTGACTAACCTCTCTGTCCACTGAGCAACAGTTTAGCCACCAATTATGCATGCTTCACCAGTTAAGGAGCGCTTAATGACAAAACAGAAGGATGAACCCTTTCAGACAGCTCGAGGGGGGGAGAAGGCGGGTCACCTCGAACCTTCACACAGTGGGAGGGTGTATGTGTGTGTGTGGGGGGGGGGAGGTCGGGGCTGAGAGAGGGCTGTGAATGAGATAAATAAGCTTTACAGCCTCTTATATACACTAGCCCTGGCACTACCACAATGTGGTGACCCTTGGTTGGCGGGGTCAGTCTCCTTTGCTTGGGTTAACGTTACACCCCTGCTTTACCCCACAGCTGCAGCTCGTTACAATGCCCTGTAAAAAGAGTGGGCAGCCCAACGAGGGGTGCTGAGCAGTCATAAAAAAAGGGGTAAAAGAGGTGAGGGAGGGCGAGGGAAGGGGGGGGATGAGAGGTGGAGAATGAAAACAGAAGCGTTAAGTCATTAGGGGCCATTGTTGCACTCAAACTGCCGCCACACAAGCTCTCTGTGAATGGGAAATGGAGCTTAATGACCTGAAAAGCGACTTCAAAGGGCCCTACAATGGAGGAGAAGGGGCGGGACCACTCGAATGTCACTCTGCCACTTATGCTACACTTGAAGAATGGTGCGCTTGTTTAGATTGGTTGTGTGATGAAAGTCAAACTAGCTACAGGGCTTCCTATTGAAACGTTTCTTAAGAATTGAACAAAATCAGTATCCATTCATGGTCAGGCATATTCAGGATTATGGCATAGTCACAATACCATTTTCCAAGTAATTGTCATGCTGGCCTCAGTGTGTATAGTGTGCATGTGTGTGTATGTGTGTGTGTGTCTTTTATGTGTGTGAGCTTATTAATGTTTACATGAATAACTGCCTGTGCCTGTGTCTGTTACTGGGGGCAGGTTGGCTTTGGCCACAGTCACTTAGCTTGTGTGTGAAATCAGGGATGACAACAATGGCCGCCACTGCCAAGCTGCTCGGTGAGGGACACAGGCTTGGCTGGCACTTCCCTTGGCCGGCCTGTCACTCAGCGCCGAAACCCCGCTTCCACATTACAGCAGCTAGCCAGCCTAGCATGCGCCCCACCATGTAGCAGTCATTTACTAGGCTCACATTCATCCTGCCCTGCGGCTAGCCTGACATACCTTGTCACGGTAAAACGGCTGATTAGCCTAGCATACACCCGACCCTGTGGCTGTCTCTAGTTAGCCCGGGATACACCCTGCGATGCTACTAACCTAGCACACACGTTGTCTTCTTATGAGGGTCAACATGGCGCATTTAACTGTAAAGTGCATGCACTGTCATCTACTGTGCTGGAGTGTGGTACCAAGGCCTATCTATGTGATATTCTCCTCCTTAACCTTGTAACCTATAGAACACTTTTTAAAATCCTCCCCTTCCTCTCGCCAGACCAACCGCTAGCCAAGCATAGCATTCCATAGCAGCTAGTTAGCATCAGCAAACCCTGACTGTCAGCAAAAAGGCCATAAACGTTCAAGAGCCCGTTATTTCAGCGGATTATACACGTAGGAAGAAAGCGTGGAAATGAAGTGCCCCGTAGCCTGTATAAGTGTCTGGAAAATGAGTTCATGTGTTTATGGGAGTGAGAGAAGGAGACACAAGCAGGATTCATAGACTAAGCACACAGAGCATCTAGGGAGCATCAGGGTTCCAATACATCCAAGTGTTCTGCCATTATCTTCCATGACCCACACACAGCCCCGCCTTCCCCCGCCACACACACACTGTGCAAGCACGCACATTCTGCCTCACGCTCACGGGCGAGAACCTCCCACACGCCGTCCCCAAGTCCCTCTAACCTCTCGTACCTGTCACTAAAGCATGACATCACACACACATCAGGAGACTGCTGCGGAGACAACCGGCGCAGCCTACAGAGCTCTTCTGCTCCTCTGGCTCCAGATGTCAGTAAAAACGTGTCTGTGTCCACACAGGAGCCTCTAAGAGCAGCGCAGGCCCCACATGGTACACGTGCACTATTTTACTTTCAACATGTGCCCGAGAGGGGCCGGGCTCGCCTCTTGATCTCCCACAAATTGCCTTTAAACGCAAACCGGTTTGATTTGCACATTTCCAAAATGGTGAGCAAATGTTTCTTTAAGAAGTATGTGTGTGTGTGTGTGTGTGTGTGTGAGAGAGAGAGAGGGGGGTGTGGGGCGTGTGAGCAGAATGAGCTTTGTTTCCCTGTTGTCGGCGTTTTCTTGGCACGGTGCTCCGATGTGCCTATCTGGCAGGCGGAGGGGCTCCAGACCGCAGTAGGTATGAGCTGTTTCAAAGAGCTGCTTTGATCTGAACAAAGCAAACCAGTAAAACGGCAATGGGAATAATCAGATATTACGGGGCTTTCATCCCTGCCTTGCCTGAGTTCATTATGAATACTGGATTTTGGCTTTAGGCTAGGAACCAAGGATGCACAGTAGGACACCGAGGACAACTTCATTGAGAGCCGAGTCTCCCCCCCCCCTCCAACCTCCACCCCCCTTAAAAGGTTTATCATTTTTAATTTCCCCGACCGATCTGCCGCCGATTCTTCCTTGAGATTCGCCATTGATTGTGTGCCGAGCGCCCCCCCCTCCCCAACGCGGAGCGTGTGTTAAGAAAAAGGACCTCCTCTCTAATTACATCCTCTCAGTCTAATAGAGGCACCCTGTTAAACAAACAATTGATCCCCACTTAACACATGTACCCGCGTTAGTAAAACACAATTTGCCAATTCGCCAACGGCAACAGAGACAGAGCGAGGCAGAGATGTAGACAGAGAGAGGGAGACAGAGGGAGAAGAAGAGAAATGAAAAATAGAGAGAGAGAGAGAGAGAGGGGGAGAGAGAGAGAGAGAGAGGAAAGAAAGAGATAGAGAAAGAGAGCCACTAGAGGCGCCTGCTATTTGGGGAGGAGACAGCGATGACGCTGAGGGCGTGGGCGGTGTGGGGAGAGATGGAGTGTGGAGAGATGGAGGAGGGAGGTGGAGAGATGGAGTGTGGAGGTGGGGCGCCCACAACACCAGGGTCCTGGCTCACGGCGACGTGCCGAACTGACGCCTTCTTTATCAACGCTAATTTGACTACCTCACAGCCTCCAAGGTAAATAGAGACTGGTGGTGTCAGATAGGGGCAAGAGTGTGTGTGTGTGTGTGTGTGTGTGACTGAGTGTGTGGGTGTGTGTGTGTGTGTGTGGTGTGAGTGTTTGTTATAGGGGGCTGGAGGGTCTGAGTGAGGCTAACAGATTGGCTCGTTTGCCTTTTTGAACTTCCCAGCACGTTTGGAGAACAGGAGGGGAACAACAAAAGGTGTTAATGGCTTTATGGAGGACCCATGCTGACAGATAGGCCATTATCATCTTGATTCACTGTGGAATGGATAATAGCTCTGATCATTGCCCCCCCTTTATTTCCACGGCCTCTTCTCCCTCGCCTTTCAGTAAGCGTAATGACTGACCCACAACAGTAGGACACTTTCTGGAAATACGGTTCAGGTGGTTGAAATGACAAGCTTTTGTGTCTGCTCTATGAATCATTTGGTATTTACGTCCCTGCAAATTGTGCTGCAAGTGTCTGTGCCAGGTTAATTGTAGTTTAAATATCAGCACGAATGTCTGGTTTGGCATTTGTGTGAGTGCATTTGTCTGTCTACTAAGTCTATGCCGTATGCACATTCCATTCTATTGTCAGTGTGTGTTTGTCAGTGGATCAGTGTCTGTGTGGTATTTGTCTGTCTGATTAGGTGAGCCCTGCAGAGTGTGTGTGTGCGTGTGTGTGTGTGTGTGTGTGTGTGTGTGTGTGTGTGTGTGCTGTGTGTGTGTGCGTGCGTGTGTGCATGTGTGAGTTCTAATGCCAGAGAGAGGGGGGTGGTGGCAGTGCAGGGGCGGGGATGGGTGTAGGGCACTGTTGTAAACTTATCAGCTGGCGAGGACTTTTCACACTCCTCTAAGACAACTTAAGCCCCCTCTAATTACAGCACATCTGTTGCTGCGGAGAGAGGTATTCTTGTCATGTGGTTTAACAAATACTTTCACATTCATAGGAGTACATACCTAATGAGCTCCAGGGCTCGGGGCAACTCACGTCTCCCCACCAAGATCAAACAGGCACAGCCTCCGCAACATCTCCAGACAAGTGAGGCCTCCACAACAACCTGTTTTTCCAAAAGACAAGAACAAATGATGGTAATGAAAGGCAGCCAAACTAGTCGCACGGTTCATGTTTACACCGGCTGACAACATTCTGAAGGGGTTATCAAGGTAAATCAAACAACCTGTCTGCTGTAATTACCACCTGCTTCTCATAAATAGAAGTTGTCCTAGCAACCTGAGAGTATGAAATAAGGCTTAAAAGACATCAGATCAATAAGTCTGTGTGCCGCACACACGCCCTGCCAGGATAGCAGCCACTCAGTGTAAATGTGATAAGGTTGTGCTATAATAACCTAGTAAGCTGGGTGTAATGATTGTTGGGGAGACAGGGGATAAAAGGCTTGGCTCCGATTGCTGGAGTCAGTCAGTCAGTCAAACAGGTGTTGGGGTTAGCAATCCTCCACAGAAATGGGATTGGTTCAGAGCCCTAGGGGGGCGGGGCTACTGGTAACACATTAATGCGACTCCGGAAGAAACCTGTGTCGGATTAGCCGTCTGAAAACAAAATGTCAGTCAAACAAGCATCTGTATGATGGTCTAGTGGAAGATAATATGGTTTCTCACCACCGTAGAGAAAACACCATGGAAACACACCCTGCAGCTCATCCCAGTTCACTTGCACAGGCTGGAAACCCAGTGGCTTCTATCAGACAAATTGCTTAAAATGGCTTCAAATTGTTTTCCTTCAATGTTTATCTAAAAGGCTTAAGTAAATCGTTGCTGCTGGATCTGGGGAGCTTGGCATGACTGTTAGCGATACATGGCTTTGGCATATGGCTCACTGCAACTCAGACTTAAGTTTAGCTTGTGGTTCCTGACAGTCAACCTCACTGGATACAGATCCTCTTTCCTCAGACATTCCTGAAAGTCATCAAGGGATGTATAACACACACACACACACACACATACTCATGCACACACACTCTAACACTAGAACACACTTCCAGTCTGTATTTTATAGGAGTCTATGTACAGTTGAAATACTGCTGTGGGCTGTTTTATTTTATTTTGTTTATTGTAATTTATCTATTTCTGTTTTTTTACAGTCTCTATTAGTACCCTTTTATTTTATTTAAGTGTTTGCAGGTACAACAACACACATCACTGCATATTGTACCACGTATAATCATGTATGTCACAAATAATAAAATCTTCAAATCTTCAAATCTTGAATCTCCCAACATACAACACTGTCTTCAGCACAGCAGGTTTTCCTCCTCGAGCCGTGGAGTGGCACACTCCTCTGTCCCGCTCCCTCCTAAAGATACAATATCTCCTTATTGGGCAGCCACTCTATTACTGACAAATAGGTCACACTGTGAAAATATGAAACTTATGAAGGCCCCGTGCTCTCCTCGCACCCAAATGTGTGGAGGAAGCACAAAAAAGAGTTGTGTCCTGCTTGTATGATTATATCTTCTTCCTTCATCCTCCACACACTGACCCAAAGGCCACTTTTATATTGGTCTCAGATGCTGCCTGCTTCACAATGTACAAAAGAGACCGTTATTCCAGCCTATATTAAAGTTGGCCTTCGCATGCAGTATTACACACACACATACACACACACACTGTCACACACACACACACAAACACACACACGTACACATTACGCATGTACACAGAAAACGATGTGTTGTCTGTGCATGTGTGTTGGGTGCAGACGTGTGTCTGTACTGGTGCCAAGGCTTGTTACAGGCGGTGCTGCGGTCTCCATATCCTCTCACAGTCAGCGACGGGGAACACACAGACCAACTGTGTATCCACCCTTCCAAACTATAATCGCTGGAGTCATCGTGGAGGGATATTTCCAATCCAATCACTCTGTCTCACAAGCAGGCAGAGAGGGTCACATGTTGAACGTATTACAAATCGCAAAGGAAACGGAGATGGTCGATGCCTCTCTGTCATATTCGGTGTCATTGTATGGAGTTGGCATGCGTGTCGGCCTACATGTGTGTGTGTGGGTGTGTGTGTGTGTGTGTGTGTGTGTGTGTGTGTGAGGAGGGGGAAGTGTACAAGCCATCAAATACTTTTTAAAGCTTGATTTCCTGGGGGAAATGACAGGGGTCATCTCATTGGCGAGGGATGAAAACAACATTTGCATCCGATTGGTCACACCCGCGACATTAAAGTTTTAGCCAGACAAAAACATGTCAAAGAAATTTACACCGCCGCGCTGACAACCCTACAGAGTCAGGGACACAGCCCATTGCCACTTCCAATTATAAAGGCTACTTTTATTGTGCGTGGACTTCCAATTCCCCATTCCCAATAAAAACATAACTGGGAGGAGATATTTCTCTTTGTCCCCCACATTATCACCCTCTCCATCCGTTGAGTGTGTATCAAACTGCCAATCAGAATTACAGAGTAGGCTAGCAGGCCTGAGATGATTCTCTTGGCTCAGCCCCCGTGCATGGATTTAAATAATAAAAGAGAGATTTCTCTCAAGGCCCTGAGCGCCGCGCGAATAAGAGAGCGGGGAAAATGGGAAAATGGCCGTGTGTGATGAGAAATAACGCCAAATTGAGGGTATAATGAACACGTTTAATATTTCATTTCTCTGGATGGAAATATCTATGGTGGGTGGCTTCACCCCCCCTCCCATCCCTCCCTCCCTCCATTCAGCAGAATTAGGCTCTTTTTGGCCCCAGAAAGCATGAAAGAATTTCATCCGACTGCTCGATATGAAGGAGGGAGGAGGAGATGGAGGGAGAGTGGCCAGAGAAGGAGAGACAGTCTGACAGTCTAAAGACGGTAATCATTTACAATTACACAAGGCCCAATCCCTCATCTCTAGCCATTCCTCCCCCTCGCCTTCCCCAGATCAAAAGCTCAAATGAGACTGTTAGGCCCGGTCTGAGGAGATTCTCTCTCTGCGGACCTGCTGAGAGGCTGGGCTACATTACCTACACAGTAGTATCACACACTCGACACCAGACACCATATCATCTTTAGCAATAGAATTCACACTACATAACTTCATATTCCATATATGCTCCATTTTCCTCAAGCTAGTCCACATTTATGTGATTTTTCTGTTACCGGTGTGGGTATTTTGGTATGCCACCGTCCACAGAACAGTTTGAAGATTTCACGGATCAAGTGAAACTGCATGGCTAGAATGATATAGGTTTCATCAGTGTTTTACTGAAAAAAAGGACTTATGTGCGGTTTTGGGCATTTTGTCAACATTTTATCAAATCAAAGTTGCGTAAAAACCTCACACTGACATTACGCTACAATTTACTGGAAACTCTTAAGATTTTAGATCTGAACTTTTTTTGGGGGCCCTAAATGCTTCAAGAGTGAGGATCTTTTTCTGTGCCGAAAATAAAATATATATAAGGCCACAAAAATGTGTCTTAAGTGAAAACAGGGATTTTGGTTGTTTATCTTGCGTTTGTTTCACTTTTTATTTTGTCTGCGAGATTTTTCTACCGTACCATTCATTCAGACATTTCAAAGGGGTTTGAAATCAAGTACACTTCATGTATATGGATGCGTAATTGCATATGCTTGTCTCTGTCTGTGACTTTTCTCCGCATGAATATTCAGTTAACACCCTGGACACTGGAGTCAACCACAGAGTCTATAGAGAGGGACTCTCTGAAACATCTTAGAACAATAGGAAAGTAAATCCCAAGCCTTTCAAAGGGACAGCACCACTGCATCTTTAGAAGAAAGCCATTGTTCCATGTGATACTGAGCTTGTTTTCCTTTACACAAAGTATTAGTGCCATTTGCCAGACCTGTGTGCCACACAAGCTGCAAAAGCCAATCGGACAGCACCTTGTGGGGTCACATGATGGGAGTTTATTACATAAACCCCCAACCAGGCAGTGTTCATTTGAATCCCCTTTAAGGCCCATTATGTTGGACACAAACTCAATGTCTTTGAAGATTAACACTTTAAAACCCATTGGGAAGTTGTAAATCTCCGTCCTAGGTTCCTAGGGATTGTCTGGGTTACTAGGGGGAAGAGCTCTGTGACTCTGTGGGAAACTCCACCTTTATCAATAATGGATATCACTTGGTGCTAATCTCCCCCAGCTAGCTTTAGCATCTGTCCATGAGCGTCTGAAGACCACGCTAATGAAGCCGTCAGAGTAGAGGTAGCCACAACATTAATTGCCTGACATGAATAATAACCATGACGATGAGGTAAGAATCATGTCTGCCATGAGCACGCATGTATTAACCCAGTACTTTTTGAGGTAAAGCATCTTGAATAAATACATGAGCCCCAAGTTTGTTAGAAATCATCTTCAAAGGAGCTACATTTGGTAGAATGAGGTCAAGAACAGACCATTAATTCAACTACTTCCAACACAAATCCAGCACTGAGACCAACACACTCGAGCAGTTAAAAATTCATTTTCACTTGTCCTAAATTTCTGTAGTGATGATTACAGGATTTCAGTTTTTTTCTTACTTTTAATCTGCCTCGGAATCATACATTATTCATGTCAGCATCTCAAATATTAAATGCATGTATTAATTTCATTTATCATAGGCAAAAACAAGAGGCAAAACAAAACTGTGAAGTGTACCGCAAATCTTCAATTGTGCTCAACTTGCGCTGATGGTCTCTGGAGAAGACAGTCCACTCAGCATTAGTCTTTTCATGTGCTTAGGAGAGAATTTATGAGATGAACACAGTGAATTTAAAATCAAGCAATTTCATTTGGAATTGATTAAGTATGTAATGGCGCTAATTACATAGATGAGCAGACTAAGTTATCTGTTTAACAACACTACAGCCTTGTGCTTTAGTTTCATCTGTGGACTGTATTCTCTATGGTAGACCATGGCAGAGCCAAGTCCACAGCCTCTACTGGAACTCCCTAGGAGGAGATCTGGGTAGAGATCCACTGCTCTGTAATCTGAAGAACCATCTGCCAGTCTTGACGAGAGTCAAGTGTCAGCCCCGACCCCTTAGATTCGGAGATCTGGGAGACTCGCTTCGGCTAATCTCACCACTGTGAGATCGGTTAGCTCGCTAGCTAGCTTGCTAGCGGCTGGCATCAATGGAGTCTCAGTTGCGTGGAGATTGTTTGTGTGAGGTGAGGTGCCTCCCCCCCAGCGTCCGCCTCCACCTCTCCCTGTGGCGTCTCTCTGTGATCTAGCAGTCATGTATGTGATTGGATTTTGGCTTAACAAAAACCTGAAATTACACACCTATTGTGCCCGCGCTAAGCCCGCTTTCACAGGCGATAGGGGCAGGCTCGGCGCGGCTCTCTTGGCTGCCGACATTTGGGATCCCGCCCCTTGTCCCTTCCAGGTTGTTGAAGGGACAGGATAATAGGATTAGGCCCGGGCTCTGGGAAGGCATTGATTGCCACATTCATTGGGCCTGGTTAAAAGAGGGTTTGACGTGGGTCGTCGGATAAGGAGCAAGGGTGGTCAGCCTTGCCCAGTGCGTGGGGTGGCACCTTGGCACTGCCAGGGCAGAGGGCGACAGGGGGGAAGGGGATGAGAGGCTCTCGGAGTCCCTTAAACCCTGCTCAGAGAC
The DNA here is from genome assembly GCA_903064625.1 of Mallotus villosus. Lineage (NCBI taxonomy): Eukaryota > Metazoa > Chordata > Actinopteri > Osmeriformes > Salangidae > Mallotus > Mallotus villosus. The sequence goes on from CAEFZP010001011.1 coordinate 228,259, forward strand.
GCTGACACTCCGCCATCTGTGACGCTCCCTCGGTCCCCCCCAGGCTATGCTTATGCTCATCATACAGATGCTGATAGCACAGAGTGTGACTAACACGCCATACAAATCTCCACATCCCAGGCACGGTGGCGACACACTCACGCACACATACATGCACGCGAGCACACACACACACACATTGGACTCGCGAAGGCATATACATAATGTGCATAGACGCAAACACACTATCACTTGCGCGTTCGCGCGCACACACACACACACACGGTCTGGCAGGTTCCCCTCCACAGAGGGTCGATCAGGGGGGTGTAACCAGACAGGCTAATGATGGGGTTGAGGCTGTGTATGTCAGTCGTATGTAATTAAATTTAAAACAGACAGCGGATCAGACAAACATGCGCCGGGGTGAAAGGTAAGTGGGCGGAGCTCAGGGGCACCCCGCTGGCTTTCAATTGTACAGACGTATCTGTTACAGCACCGCAGTGTGACTCAAGCCCCCATATCTAAGACCCCCTGCTCATATGAGTGTTTCATGAGCGGGGGGTGGGGTGGGGTCGGCATTCTGAGACGAGTGAGCGAGAGGTTCAATGAATCACGAAACCCATTCCAGGCTGCATGTGAATTGACATGGCCGGCTGGATACAGGAAGGACAGAGTGTGACTTCTACCTGGTTGACTGAAGCATGGTGTAATGTGCTGTTGGGTCCCTCCCTCCTCCCTCCCTCGCTCCCTCCTCCCTCCCTCGCTCCTGTCTCCGGCCCCCCCAGCTGCCATGAGAAAATGAACGGGGAGTTCAGGAAATGATAGCTGACCCCTCATGCCCCCCCTTCCTTCCTATTCAGTCAGACTGTTAACACCTCACCAGACGCGAGCCTCCTTCTCTCACCAGACTGGACAAGTGAGTGTGTGTGTGTGTGTCTTTGAGTGTGTACACATGCATGTGTGTGTGTGTGTTAGTGTGTGTGTGTGTGTGTACCTGTTCAGCACAAACAGCCTCATGGGCCTATCCTAGTAACAGCACACACACACACACACACACACCGTACTCTCCAGGTTGTATCATCTTCCTCCGGGTTCAGACCCACTCCTCATTTTGAAGACACAATGGGAAGCAACGTCTGCCTGAGCTAATACGGCTAAACATAAATAATGCAAGGTCAATGTCTTTCCCTCTTTTCTCCCCTTATTCCCAGTGGAGGGAGGGAGGGCCTGAGCCCCCGACACACCAGCAGGCCCCTTTCAGCCCATTTATAAGCCCCCGCCCCGCACATACACACTCCCCCCCCCTCCCCTCCCCCCCCCTCTCCTCTCCACCTTCTCAGAAGCGGGGGACCTCTGCTGTTTCTGGAAAGAGAACAGGATGGAAACAAGGATACCCCGAGCCAGAGGGACAGCTTATCCTTATCAGGCTCAACCTGCTTATTGGACCCTCCAGGACACACCATGCTCTCCTCACTTAACTGCACTCCTCCCGTTTCTGGGTGTCTGTCTCACTCCTTCTCTCTGTCTCCTTTAAAGGCCTAATGCTGCGTCAGGCTGCGTCAGGGGGTTAAGAAAGGAGGCTCGCTCACGTGAACATGCTGAGAGAGGAAGAAGGAGATGGTGATCTCATTCTAGCAATGGAGTCACATGACACACACACACACACACCCAGTGGTATTAGAACTGGGGATCCCATCTTTGTCATTAGGAGAGCCCTGTCCTAAAACTGTCACAGAGTTTATCAACAGGAGGAGGGAGCGTGGTTAGACGTGATAGTGTGTGTGTGTGTGTGTGTGCGTGTGTGTGTGGGAGGTGGGGATGAAGTAAAAGTCAGGGCATGGTCTCTCAGCAGCCCTCCTCTTCCTTCCCCTGCCGCAGGTCACAGCCGGCCGGCCGGGAAGTCCCCCTGCCTGGCCCTGGACCATCTGCCGCTACCCCAGGAGCTGCCAGGATCTCCCCCCACAGAGCCTCCACACAGCAGCCGCCTCCTCGCTCCTTATCCCTCCCCGCCACCCAACCCCTCAGCCCCATTGAGGAGCAGCCTGTCGGCTTCATGGGCGCGCGCGTGTGTGTGTGTGTGTGGGAGGGGGGTGGTTGATATCCATAATCAATTTCAAACATAATGTACACCCTGTCTGTTTATCTGGCCCTCTTCCCTGTCTCCCTCTCTCTTTCTTTCTCTCCTAAGCGTGCATCACACCGAGTTGCACCAGCTACTTGTATCAAACACCAACTGATAAGGATAACCAACTAACAAAGCACAGTATCCAAGCACAGCATGAAAGATGACAAAAGTCTTTTGAGCCTTTTTAGCATTGCCAAGATAGACTCCTGCTTATCTAGATATGGGCGCGGGTCTGTGCCATCCAAACACAAAAGGGGGGTTGGGGGGGGGGCTCGGGGGTCACATGATGGGTGTTTTTGGGTAACTGGCTACAAGCGTCCCACCCACTGCACACACACAGGCCCAGAGGGACCCCACGAATGCCAGACCACCATGTGGAGTCTTAAGATAGACATACTTAGGCAGCAACACAGCGCTATCATATCTCTGAGATCCTTATGAAGACAAGACCCCGAGGAAGAACCCAAAGAGAGATTTACACCCTTCCCGGAATCAGCCACAGAGGGGGCCTGACCACAGACACAGAATCACACGCCATCCGATTAGCAAACATCCATCAAATCCACGACAAGGGAACTCCCGCTGAAAATAACTGTATATTTAGGAGCCTCACCGTGCGAGCGGCATCCTGTTACCGGGGGGGGCACCGGGGGGCCACTCAGGGGACTAAAATTAACAGCTCTCAGTCCGTCAGTGGAGTGACACCGAAGCCTACCGAGGGCTATCAGCCAGCGGCAGCGGCAAATTCCACGGATCGCTGCCACGTCTTCACCAATTCTCACCGCCTTGTCGGAGGCGTCTCAACGGCTGCTCTCTCCAGGCAGAGGGACCAGGGCTGGGCAGGGCAGAGCACGGTCTGAGGGTATCAGGATCCACACATGCTAATAGCGCTAATAGCGTTGCCCTTTACATCCAATAACCTCTGGTTTTTACTGTCAGCAATCATGCGGGGTCCTGGGTTTCACCATGTCAGAATGCACAGCTCCTGTTTGCTTTGGGAAGGATCAGAGTCGAGAGTATAGTTACTTTGTCTTTAGACTCGATAAACTTTCTTCGCTCGCCAAGAAAATGCCTCGGTTAACCAGGTGTGAATGTGATCTGGTTGAGCTCCTTTCATGTGTCCGTCGTGTCTGACTGAGGATCATGATGGCTGGCATTAAACGTGGAGTCCACCCTCTTTCATCTCCTATGGGCTTTATCCCTATTGATCACGGGAACACTGCCACACCTAAGGTGAGCCCTGATAACACGTCCATTCAACACCACAATACACACACACACAAACACTCACACAGATACACACATCCACACCAGGCAGAGGTGTGATAATGTGTCACCATCAGATAGTGTTAAATGAGTAACTAATGACACCTGACAAGAGACAGACCAATTAGGACTCATCAATCCCGGCCTCTTTCCTCAGAGGCGCCAACAAACCCCCCCAATCCACAAACGGATCAGTCAGAAGGTGCCACCGAAAACAACCTGGCCACACCAAACCCCGACGACAGAGACTGCAGCTCTGCAGCGTGTCCAGCTCAACATCTGCGAGGACGCGACCGCCAAAGAAACAGTCAAGGGGTCACTGATTTCAACCCCTTGACCTCTGAACTCTAGAGGTGGCCATTTTGTGCCTGTTTCCAGAGAGCCACCCAGGGACGTGTGTCTCAGCACCCCCCCCGGGGCAGAGGTGTAGCCAAGCCGGGTGGGCTAGGTGTCCAGGCCAAGGGAACCCAAGGTCCGCTTCTCCGTTCGCCTTCTGGACTCTCCCCTGGGCTAGCCCTGTTTATGACGCCCTGCTCTTGACGAGTGAGCCTCTGTACAGCCATAAATACACACTCGGACATGTGATCGCGAGATATGGTCTCTGGCTGTCACAACTTTCACCGCAAAGTGAGCACCAGATACACCCCAGCCCCCTGAGGTGGGTCCGGCATATTTCTCCCCCGCATTGGAAATCAATGAGCAGCAAATTATTTATGGAAAATATACTCTGTGTTGAATTACTGTCGCTGGAGGCTGGGGGAGGGGGGATTTATACAGGAACCTTGCGACACAAATCATGCACAGCCAGCACTTCCACGGTGACAGGTGAGAGACGATGTTTGTGTTTGTGTGTTCGTGCATGGCGTGTGTGTGTGCACGTGTGTGTGTATTGGCGTATGGAGGGAGGTGAAATTGTCCTGTGAAATGAGTTTCATAACATCCATTCACAACTTCATTTCCTCAACTATGACTCCAGCAGAAGTTCTGGGTATAACTGTTACCTCGCTCCTTTGTTTACCTCAGAGACAGAGTCTCCAGAGTTCTCTCGGCTCCCAGGCAGATGACGTATCTTCCCTGGTTGACCCACTTAGGCTGCTATTGATATAGATATTGATTCTATCTGTTCTTACTGTCACAACAGAGGGCGGGTGATGAGAAGCAATGAGATAGATCTGCTCTCTGGAACAATCAGGCAGGGGGATGCCTTTTCACAGCTACGGTTTCACTGTGAGACGGCGAGAGGAAACAAGCATTTCTCCCAGCAATCACAACTCTCCCTGGGTGCCGCTGCTGCTGTGTGAGGCCTGTGAGACAGAGAGAGAGAGAGAGAGAGACAGAGACAGAGAGAGAGAGAGTGGAGCGTGGGCCTGGTGGAGGGTCCTGTAGAAGCTGATTTATGACAGGCAGGGTGCAGGATGCTCGCTCCCTCTGATCTGGGCGCCCAGTGCTGTCCCTCTGTTATTCTTTCCCATGTGAGGGACGTGTTCATTCCACAGGCCGGAGGCTGTTAGAAGCATACACCATGCCCCCCCCCCTTCAAGACGCCCACAGCCGCTTTGCTCTCTTACAACAACATTCATCATGTTCCCACGTCATAAATCACTCCAACCAAAGTGAGTCTGATAACTGTGGCATCGCTGGTGAATGGCTTTCCTCTAATCTGCCTGCCAGATAACCCACAGGCTCCTAGACCACCATGCCTGTCCACCCACTCTCCTAGCATTGGCACCACTGTGAGTTAGCTTTAGCATTAGCTTAGCAGCTAGTGTCGTTGCTAGCTTGATCAGTAGCCGTCCCAGAGCGTGACGTTTCTTTAACACAGACACAGGCTGCGGCTACTGCAAAGAGAGGGTCCCCACGGCCCCTGCCGATCTTACACACTGTCACTCGAGCGTTCCAGTTAGCTCAACAGCTTTCGTTTACAATTTCCCATTGTCATTACAACATTAAGGAGACGCAGTGAAAGCAAAGCTACACTGGCAGGGGAAATCTACATGACAAGTGCAAGGACATGTTTGTTTAAACCTGCCGGGCAAATCAGTGTTTATTTAACAAAGTCAAGTTACGAAGCAGGAGCACACCATGACATAACTTTGCTCTTTTTTGAGAGGGAAGTTGTTATAGGTGAACTGCTCACTCCGGCTTTGTAGTAAGTTACCTGAACTGACAGACAAAAATCGAATTATGATGACTTGCCATGCAGACTAGCTCACTCGTAATGGGCGATCGATGTGAAGAAGCCACAATAAATCGCCGAAAGCAGAGGGAAACGTGACATCAGATGAGATATGACTGTAAAGGGCACCGGCAGTGTCCTTGACTACCCAAACAGGATGTGTCATGTAGGACACACAGGGGTCGTCCTGCATGGGGGTCTTCTTACACCCCCCCCCTCCCCCCCCACGCACACACACAGGCCCATCGGGCAGATTTATCATCCGGGGGTTAAGGGGGGGCAACAGGAGAAGGAAAACGTCAGGGGGTAGCCCACAAGCAGGGAAGTTTGCTTTTTTACGTGTTTTCTTTTCTTCCTTTCAAAAACACGGGGTTCACAGGTTGCTCTCGGAGGTCCAAAGTCCATAAAGCTGTGACGATGTAGCTGCAGCCGCGTGTCTGAAGAGTAATGTGATCCCAGGGGAGAGGACTGCTGTTGAACTTTTATTACAGTAAATACTCCACTTAGTTCACTCATCGGACACACAATCTCAGCTGCTTTTATGTTCAGCTTGTGTTTGATTAACCTCTGTGATACACTACGGGCCCATTTGTACACACCCACTGCACAGAAATAGGCACAAAAGCAACAGTGTGGAAAAAGAGGTGTTCCCACGTGCCGAGACAGACATAAATGGCCGTACTCTCACATAGGTTACAATAACATTCTGTGTTGTACAAACCAAAATAAAACCAATTTACAACGGTAAGCCTACACAGAAACATACATGGAGAAAAGTCTACACACACACACACACACACACACACACACACACACGCCCCCATACACACGAGCAAACAAACAAGCCACTCTTCTAATGACAGTTTTAGGGTAATGAAAGCCTCTGGAAGCGTCTCTCCAACCTGTCTGTTTCAGAGAGAGGGGATCACCAGACAGGAGCTGTGTGGAGGAGATCAGTGAGGTAGAGAGTCCTGATTGATAAACTCCCTATCTGGCTATTTACGATCTGGCTGCAGAAGAGGCAGCCTTCGCCAGACAGAAAAGCAATTAATCTGCAAACGAGCTGGGGAACAGCCGGCCCGAGCATCGGAGCCTCCTACCGCCGACACTCTGGAGGGGAGATAAGGCTGCAGCCGGCTATTTATTGTACATTTTAATTAAGTGCTTGTTAACGCTAGTTATCTTAACAGTCACAAAATTACCGTTGTAATGCATTTTGTTTGAGGAAAAATGGAGAGGGCCGGAGCACTTTATGAAAGCGGGCACAGCTTGCCTTCATTTGAAATCACAGGATAAATTCAGAGGAGGCGCATGCCACAATGATCTAAGCTCAGGAGCTAATGGTTATTTAATATGGCCATCAGCGGTCCCAAGTCCCCGGCATACGGCACTCGCACAATAGCCTCCAAACCCTCTTTAACACTTATTTGAGATGACAGGAAAAATGAAACCGTTTGTGCTTTCAATGGAAAAGCAATCATTGGTACATTATACTCCGCTTGCCCTATCATGCTAATGCCGGGTAAAAATGTCACCAAATGTATTTAAAGGGCTGATGGAGTGTTGCCGTTTGATTCCTGCTGCCGGCCTGATTAATAAAAACCTTCAATTTGTATGTAAATGCAACCTGGGGCTCATATCATCCACACACCTGCACCTGGAGAAAAATAATAAACTCCGGTTTAATGTGGCAATTATGAGAGTTTATGGGGATTGTGGAGGAGAGGGGGAGTCAGAGACAAGGGGGCCGGGGCTCACGGAGGGAAGTGGGCCGACCTGGATCAGCCCGCTACAGGAGTGACCTGATGCACAAACATAACCTCGGCTCTGGGAGCTTACAACAAGATGGACGCCGCCGCGAGCAACAACAAAAACCCACCCTGGTGCTATGTTAACGGGGGCTCTGGGCTACAGGTGTGCCGTTTGTTTGATTTGGTTTTCGGCTGCCCTGCTATTTTCTTCAGTGAATTATTAATGATATCAATAGGAATATTTCTGCTAATCCTTTTAAGTCATCTTAATTGTATAGCGGCTGACAGAATCTGAATATCAAGTAGTCATTGTGCAAATTCTGTGGAGCTCCTTATGGCCTGTTTAGTATCGTGTCAACAGAGCTATCTCCACATCATTATACTCATAAAACTCATGTTTCAGCCTATTATACTGCAACATGTGAACGCTATTGACATAATGCCAAGCTGTCCATAGTCACTTTAGCTGAGGTAATTGATTTGTGTAATCTGTTGTACTTTCCTTCTCTTGTACATCATGCATTTCTTTGGCCTCACACCACACCTCTGCCAGGACAAAGTGAGAGTGTATTGACTAAACGCAGGTGGAGTAAAGATTGCAGTGCAAAGATTAAAGGCTGGGGTGTTGTTGACTGAGCCAGCCGAGGTGGCTGCTTGGAGCTCTTACTCACTCACCCGGGGCTTTGAAGCCCGCTCCTCGCCCGGGCCGAGCCAGCCCCGCGCCTCACCTTGACCACTCGGACCTGTCAGGATCAGTGCTCCTCAACAGGGAGAAGGGCAGGGTGTCTGGGGCGGAATTGTTGGGGGGACACACACCTGCTGAATAATATTGACCCCCCCCCACCCACACACACCCTCTCTCTGTTCCAGAGATAAGACAACAATAACATTGCTGTATTCACGGACTGATGTAATAATCGGAACACAGAAGCAAGGCCGGAACAAAACTCAAATCTTGGTCAATCATCAGACACAAAACTGTAGGAGTGTAGAAGTAAACTATTTAAAGTAACTATAAGACCAAGGTGTGAATGAATAATGAGTCTGGTCTATACCGGTATTATTCAGCCTTTGTTGCTGTGAACTTCACAAGAGTTGTTGGTGCTCAGTCCCCACACACTGGAGGCTGCTCAAGTCACCGGGGGATGAAGAAAGTCTCATAAAGGGCCCAAGAATAATCTGAATATAGTGCTTTCAGATAGTCTAGAAAACTTTCTGTGATTCGTATTATGTGAGTGACTAGTCAGAGGTGACACGTGAGATGATGATTATGGTTATCTGCTGAGATGATCTGCTGATGTGTATAATGGAACTACACCTCTGTGACTAGCACCTGGTACTGATAGAGAAGGATATCGGTCCCTCTCAGCGTGCACTCCAAATCCCTGCCTGCCTTGCTGCTTCAGACTGAAGCTACTCGGCCCTGCTAATCTCCCGTCTCTCAGAAAATAACTTTTTTTGTGCGCTGTATGAAGATTGGATTTTACAGATCAAAACGGCGAGGCAAAGCATTCACTCGAGTGTACTTCTCATGAGAAACGTATCGTGATCTCTAATAGTATTCTGTATACGGCTTCACCCAAGCGCTACCTTTAAATGCGATGCCGTATTAATATTAATATTTATGGACTGTTGAGGAGTGGAGAAGCCGTTGGAGAGAGGTGCACGCAGAACAAAACTTCCATTAATTCCTATGGAGGGGAAAGTCCAAATTAATTCCTATTCACATTTTAATGCCTTTATGCTAATGTGGCTTCAGAGGGAGAGGACTGTGGGCCGTAGAGAAAGAAAGGTTAGAGTTGAATGTCTGCGGCACCTGAGAAATCCCTGCCAACTCAAGAAAGCGGCTCGCAACCTGGCCACAAACGGCTAGCATGTTCACGAGAACAGCTATACAAACCGTCAAGAGCTGCAACTATACAACTTAAATGACTGAGCAGCATAAAAACAATGGGGAAGCACACCGAACAAGCTCATGTTTCCCCGTACAAACATGCACCAATCACCTACGGACAAACAGCACTTTTGGAACAGAAAACCCCAAGATTTCTTAAGGTACTCGAGGTGGAATACGCACACAACAAGAAGAACAACAACAAAATGTCCCTGCTTTCACACTTCCAGACGAGTGTTCAGCAGCCATATCTGGGCCACATCCTCTTTGATCCTCATCTGATGAGGATTCCTATCCACCTCCAGCTACTCCTCCACTCTCGGCCGGGGGAATCAAGTCCATCCATTCTGCTTTGTCGTGCCTGCTTAGTAGCGCTGAGCTGAGGCAAACACAAATAGATTGCACTGGTAGCGAGCATGGCCCCCTTTAGCCTGCTGTGTTACAGCTGTAATCATTACATATTTACTTGGAGGACGAACGCCCGCTCTCTCCAGATAGCTGCCTATCAGTTAATGTCTGTGTCGTGACACCTGGAGGGTAATTGTCATTAATTGCACTCATTTGGTGCGGCAGGTCAGGGCAATCGAAGCGCAGGTGTTTGGGACAACCACAGTTATCCACATCCTGGATATGGGCTTGGAACAAAAGACTGATATTCTCATCATGGCAGCCACCACACATGATGGCTGTCCATTTTTCTGGTTTTAGCTCACATTAGTGGATAATTGAGGCTCACGACAAAGGAAATCACAGAGAAAACAATGTAATTCCCTCCGCCCTCTCCATTTCGGTGTTGTGTACTTTGGGAGTCCGGGTGTCACTGGAATTAATGAGACCTTTATACTGTACATGGTCTAAGTGAGTTTAATTGAAAAGTGAGGACTGAAGCACAAGCCCTCCATCTCACAGTCATCTGTTAGACGGTATCATTATCAGATTGCCTTGTTATCGCCTCACAGACCACAGTCTCCACAGGCGTTATTATTACCTTGTCAGGACTGGAGTGCAGAGAATGTGAACCAATTACAAGACAGCATGTTTGAGTCAGTGTGCTCAATCAGAATGCTTAAAAAAAAATGCTTCTGCATTTACGTGCATTTTTTTTTGCCACATTTTTTCTCTCCAGCTATACAGTATATTAGTATGATGTTCATATTGTCCGACTCAGGGTACGAAGGAGAGAGCTCCTCGCCTCCTGCTGCCTGATCACCGTACACTCAGATCCTGACGTGCGTCACTGACACACCTTCATCTACGAGGAGTTTCCATTTTAAGGAAAACAACCAAAAAGACTACCTTAAGCTTCTGCTGTGAGTGCATGTGTGTGTGTGCGTGAGACAGACCTTGTGCGCATGTGTGTGTGTGTGTGTGTGTGTGTGAGGCAAACATTGTGTGGATGTGTTGCGTGTCTACAAAGGCAGAGTCTCGACACCAAGGTCAAACATCCTCTATGTGCCCTGATAACACTGCACCGTCCCTCTTCAAATCTAACAAGCCTGCTACATTCCCTTTAAAAAGACTGTTTACCCGCTCCAAGCTCATTTGCCCAGTCGCCTGTTCCTTCCACAAACACAGGGTGATGCCTGTGTTTGTGTCAGATGAGACAAACACACAGTAGCAGCTGGACTTCATGTTTAAAGGACTGACCCATACCACTAATGTCTAAGTAGAGGTCCACTGCGACGTTGGCCCCACTAGTGGGCAAGTTACACTCAACATGGACCAAAGCTACAGTACTGTAACAGGCAGCAGGTGTTTTCTACATGAACCTCAACCTCCTCGACATCTACATCCATACCACGCAAACACAGCCAACCAAACTGGAATCATAATGTATGTCAGAAGTCAAACCTCGCTATTGACAAATTTATTTTGACAAATAAACAGAACATCAAGCCTTAGGAAACATAGAGATACCCCTACGTTCTGGTCCGCGTCTCATTTCCAGCATGTCTCCTCTCTACCTGAGCTGGGGAGCGCATGGCGAGTGGCACTGCCAACGCACGCGCGCCAAAGCCTGGGAAAAGACAGATGGCATGCGGAAATCAATAACCTCGCACAACATCGCCCATTTTGTGAACAAATGAATCTGCTTTGACAGTGTGTGTATGAGGGATCTGGTGACCTGCTCTTCCCATCTGAATATCCGCCCTCCTCTCCCCTCACCTCTCCTCCCCACGTGCTGTTATTTATGGCAGTCGGTCCTGCTTGCGCTCCTGTGCTCCTTTGATGTTTAATTCAGGGGACCCTTCGAGGGAGGGAGGAGAGCGTGGGTGTGCAAGGGAACCCGCCAGGGCACGCCAGCTCTGAAACTCGGGATTTTATCCGACAAATATGGCCGTGTTTCACACATGGGGGCTCTGCCTCTATGTCCCCGAGGCAGTACAGAGCCCGTCTGGGGGCCAACGATGGACTGAGCAGGTCGTGAGGGGGAGAGCTGAGGCAGTGGCCTTTCCAGATCCTGGAAGAAGGGTGGGGGAGGGGGGGGGGTCAACATTAACAGTCTAGTGAGCATGAGAGTCGTGGACCTGTTCTCCTTCTCCCCCCTCCACGGCACCCCCCCCCCAGCACCCGGAACCCACTACCCCCCAGCCTGCGCCACCCCCCCCCTCACACAATTGGAAGAGGTGTTAAGCTGTTAGGCCCAATCAAAGCTCATCATTGTCTGCCTATAACCAGACTCTAACGCTACCCTTGTCACACTTTCATTATCATTTTTTCCTTCTCTCTCGTACTCTCTCTAAACCTCTCCTATATGCCACCCATCTCTCCCTCTCTCTCTTTCTCTCTTTATCTCTCACTCTTACTCTCGCTTTCTACTCACCGAGTGCACTTGGAGATTTATTCCTAGTGCAGAACAGCTCCAGCCAGGGCTGGTGTTAGCAATTTATGGTTTAATAAGACTTACATAAGTCTTGCAGGTGTGCTTTGCGTCCCCCACCCCAGACCATTTGGAGGATTTATGGAAGGCCTTTGGATTGCTGGCTGATTTAGAAGTCCTCTCCTCTGTCCCTGGCCTGTCTCGGCCACACCGCTCCCACCCCCCCCCCACCCCACCCCACCAGACGGATACACCGTCTCGCCGAAGCTCGTCAGCCCCGAGCTGGACTGGGGACGCCCCCGCCAAAGCCATGTCTCTGTACAGGTGTCCGATACCCGGCACTGTGGTTTTTCTGTGGCTGGAGCTCACGGCTAGCTATGGCCGCCTTGTTAATGTAAGCTCTGTGATACAAATCAGTGTGACATATGAGGCAGACTGGGGACGTCCCATTGGAAATGAATATGCCAGTGATTCTTAAATCAGAGCTGGTATGAAAAGCAGCCTCCATATCAGATGCATGGGACCATTGTTAGGCACACGTGAATGGAGAGGCAGTTTGGCTGGCCTTCATAACCTCCACCACTGTGGAGACTCGCACAGATACACACAAAGACACACAGACACATGTGCACACACACACATATGTTTGTGTTTTGTAAAGCTCAATGAAAGGACCCCGGAATGAGGAGAAGAAAAAAAAAGGTGCACGTGTTCACGTGCGTAGGCAGATCTCAGCTGTCTTTCTGCAATGTGGCAACTAAGAGTTCAACGCTAATCATAACCAACAGCATCTACAATAGCCCACTGCTGATCCTGACAAGCATGTAAAGCATGGTGTATGAAAGCCAGGCTGATGAAAAATGGTGCAATCTCCATCCCCGCTGTTGACTAGTAATTGCTCATCTGGGTAGGTACTAATTGACAATGACCTCTGACCCCTTCGCTGTCTTTTTATTCATCCAATCGCACGTGGTGGTCAAAAGACAAAGAAATGGAGGCAAATGAACAGGAATATTTAAAATAGATTAAAACCTCAAAAAACATGTAAATTAAATATATATTCCGGTTTTCTCACTCTGTAAATATGACTTGATAATGGATAAGAACTTAAACAGTGTGAGTGTTTAAGGTGGTTTCTCTCCAAGCATGTGAAGATGTTATGAATAATCAGAGTGACCAGACTGTTTTGTCAACAAAGCACTCCTCATATCATGCCATATTGACTTTTAATCCATCTGAGGACAATGATAACATATGCAGATATGAAGTCATCAATAATCCACGGAGTCATTTAAGTTCCGACAGCCAAAGTACACATAAGCAATCTGGGAGGATATAAGAGGTGGGATAAGTTGTTCTTGAACTGTTTTCCCCCAAGCACAGGGAACGAGTGTGTAAGGGTGGATGGGTAAAAGCAGATAGACCAGCGTTTGGTCACAAACACACTCACAAACACACACATACACACACACACACACTATAGCCCTCGACTCTACCCGTCCGGTTTTGCCACCAGTGCCACCAGGGACCCGCCATTCTCATGCAACAATGCAAAAACAGCTCATTACCATCCACTAAATATGCATGAATAAAAGCCTGAATAACCATGGCCAGTTGTCACCTGAAGACTGGCCTTTTACTGTCCAATAAGCAAACAGATCCATCTCCTGGACTGATAGGCCTCATAAAGGAGTTCCTCCTTCTGCTTTTCCCTGGAGCGACGCGAAGAAAGGGAATTTTGAAATGCTAAATAGGAGAGGAGAGAGGAGGGGGGGGGCAGAATCAGTCATGTTGAGTGACATTTCTCAAATCCGCGCATCTTATCCGGGGTGAGACATTCTTATCTGACTGTCATAGGATGTGACATGACAAATGCAGAGGCTGTGAATGAGCGGGTGATTGCACAGTGCTTAACAGACGACGCAGGCCGGCCCAAACCTTCCTGTTTGATTTCCACGGTAAGATGGGGGTGGGGGGGTGAGGGGGGGATTGTTCACTCTGGCGAGGTAAATATGGGCTTTGTTGCCTTAACCTGTAGGAGACACCAGCATATTGTTTCAAAAGAACAAACTGACACCCTTCTGAGAGAAAAGAAAAACAGACAAGCGGCCCTCCTCAAACAGCAGTTTTTTTTCTCTGACACATAAGTTCCACACAGCACAGTCAGCGGTGTAAAACACTTCTGGTGGAATTAGAACATGATAGCGTTGAATAGATGCTGCAGGCTAAC